>OMOW01056750.1:2257-12564 GCA_900312555.1 Lamprogrammus exutus
GTGATAAGCTCTTTGCTTTATGGAGGATGCAGCCCATGCATATCTTCATCTGCAGTTGGTGTGAAGGAGAATTAAACAGATGAGATTTAGAAAAAGCTGTAGTGCAGATATGAGAATCAGATTGCAGATGCAATGTGGGGTAAAGTTAGAGTGTCTCCATGGTGATCGGGAGGTCAGAGCATTTAATGAGCACGCTATGTAATGTAACTCAGTTATTTGTGTCCCATGGTTTCTAATCATTATCACTAACTGTCTCTATCAGCAAATGAGATCTAAGTGAGACACATGTGCAGCTCAAGCATTCATTCAGATGTTTCATAGCATTGCTGGGCTTTTGTCAAATGCATTGTGATGTATTTAGGACACCGAATGAGCGCTGCATGGATGAGTAGTCTGCAGAGGGGCAATGTTTAAAATGACAGGAGAGGGAAAAAACGCAACCACACATTTTGGCAGCATTAGTCAGCGGGATGCATGGACAAGTGACCAATGTGGTTTAAATAACAGGTAGGATAAAAAGCAAACGCCGTGATGGAAAGCGCTCATTCGTGTCCAACTGACGTTTTCCGTATGATTTATCTGCCAGCAGGGCCACAGCTCTGTTATAAATGGACTCTCCATCCCAGGTGACAATTAATTCTCAGCCTCCGAGCACTGAAGGTCATTTTAACCGTGATGCTGGTCAGAGCACTTTTAAAAATGGTTGTCTCTCAGTGACGCTGCATTGAAGTTGATGAGAATATATGGAGATGCACTGAATTAGTGACCGCGTTTTTTTTTAACACAACACCCTTTTTGCGCAACAAAAACGCGCAAATATGAATACACAAAAGCGTGGTGGGCAGTGATGGGAAACACACAGACACGAGTGTAACATATACGGTTTAAAATACAAGTCACATCCGATGGGAGAAAACCGTTATGGTCCCCAAAGGAAATGAAGAAACCGGCCAGTGCTTTATGTTCTGTGAAAAAAACACACAGACCAAAGGAAGATGCGAAATGTAACGTTTGTGATTTAAGAGCAACATTTTCTGTGACATTTTCCCATCTAATTAGCTGGGGAGGTTTTTGCTTTAATAAGCAGGTGCTCAGCTATGCGGGTGCAGAGGGAAATAGCCATGCATTTCACTCACCATCTCGACAGGCGTGAATCAAAATAGACCTTTCTTCTCATTTCCTCCAGAGGTCCGTATGCTTTTTCAAAGACACCTTGCAACACGGGGGAAACGCGAAGCTGCCTGGAATAAGAATTCGGACGCGTCCGCCGTTTTCGCAGGGATAAATCCGGACCAACCTGCATCCATCGTCTCGGTCCTGAAAATGATACCTACTGTAGCAATGTGGGATGAGCACCGTGCACCGACGCAAAGAATGATGGCTGCGAAATTTGGCAGCTAGACCCAGTCACCGTGCACACCGACTAGCGGGTTCGGTTGTGTGTGTGTGTGTGTGTGTGTATGTGGGGACGCCATGTATGCCGAGGGATGTGTTGCGATGTGGAATGATTCCCTGCTGGCTGCCCATGCGCTACCTCTGCTCTTTTGACCGTCACTGCAGCTGCGGACTGTGGCGGAGCTCCAGTGTGTGAGGAGGAGGATGCTGACATTCAGCGTGAAGTGTGTGAATGATCCAACATCACTTTAATCTGCACCAGGTTAGGGTTCACATTTATGCAAACCATCTCTGCCCTGATCACATTTGGTTCCCCTCGCTTGGCTTGTAGACCGTCTAACAAATGAATAGGAGGGTTTTAGACAGAGGTTAAAGCTGCCATTAATGATGTATGGCGGTAAACCCAAGATAGATGGACTATGAGCGGCAGTATGTCATCGTTATAATGTCAAACAACCACCGAGTAAATCAAACATCCATCAACTCAGGGAAAATATTAATCTACGCTTTTGGTCTTACTATGTAATTACCTAAAAAACAACAAAAAGATGAATTCATCACCAAAAAAAAGACACAAATTAATCCCCAAATATCAAGAGGCACTTGAGCTGCCAAGTACAACATCACCACTGACTACATGAGGAGATCAAACTAATTCAACTAATTAAATGAGATCATTCTGCCAGCAATAGTGGTATCAACATAAACAGGTTTCTTGACCTTAATCATAACAGCAGGATACCTTCCTCCTCAATATGCAAATGTATTCACCAAATCTAATGGAACAGTAGTGTCACATTCCAATCAGTGCAAAAACATAAAAAACACAGATGGAAACTATGGCAACGTGTATTCAATAGATAAAGGTAATGTTGAAATTAGGTGGATTGACCCTCAAATCTCTGCGTAGCTGTCTGTTCATCATTTAATATTCATGCTGAGATGACAATCAAATATGAGGATGTACACAATGTGTGCTTTTGTCCTATTCAGTTTTGGGATAACACACAGTTAAAGGAAAAACAGAGGCAACAGTAACAGATCTTTTTGTTTACTTGTGACTTTGCTTAAGTACAGTACACTTTATTGAATACTGAGGCTTAATGTATTCACAAATTACTGAAAGGCAACATGCGAACGCACAGTTTATGCTGCAAGTTAGCTGAAATCTATACCTGCGATCAAACATGCTGATTACGTTGTGATCTAAAAATATGCTGTGTAAACAAGTGGTACAGTAGTGAAGTAGTAGTAGTAGTACCACAAGCCAACAAATAACAACTAATTCAAGTGTCACAATGGCATACAGCCAAACTTAAATCAGCAGTACTTCACTTACATTTGGCTTTTCCCATTAATTATTAAATTTTTTCCCCTAAAATTATTTATCTTTCTATATTCTCGAGCATTCTCTAAGCAACAAATTATTTACACTTCATGTAATTTTCACCCTCGCATTTTCTTCTCTTCTTGATTAAGTTATTCTTGCCACCTTCTGCGCTCCCCACCAAATATTGCGGCCCATTTGCGAGTTATCTCCAGGTAGATTGCTGGCTTATTGGGCAAGTAGTCTAGATACGCAGTCTGGCTTGTTTTGGGAATTGCCATTTCAATCTGGGTCCCCTCGTGCCATTCATTAAAAGACGTTATAGAGATAAAATCAGGCCTGGCCGCTAATGCAGTACTCAGCGAGGTTTCATAGTATTTCCCATTGATGCGGTTTCGAGTGTTTTGGAAGTTCCAGGGTCGAATGCTCGTGTCAATATAGCCAGGGCCCACACTTGGAATGAATAGCAGGTTGTTATCTTCACAGAACGCTTTCACAGACTCCCAATTGCGCTGAGTGGACCCAAAGGAAAATCCATTAGTGGCAAAGTAAGTGTAGATGCCATCAAAACCTGCTGTCAGAATGTCTCTCTTGTGTTTCTCCTCGACCAGCAGGGCGATAAAGGTGGCATCGTATGGAGTATGCCTGATGCTGTTACTCTCTGTGTGTTTTAACAGCTTGGCCCACTGCTCTGAGTTCATCAGGTATGAGTCGTACACATAGAAGAGTGGAAGAAGCTTGCCAGTGTTCGTCCGGTGCTTAAAGAAGGCGGGGTGCTCTCCATATCTGAGGGGAGGAGTTATCAGATCAGATAGACAACGATCAGATAAACAACCATGGAACTGAAAACCTCATGGGATAAGAAAGGCTGAAATGGACATTGTCATTCATTAGTTTGACAGAATGATCATTAATGTTCCTCAGACACTGTTCAGACCACAGGACTGACATTGACTGGCAAGTGCTAAACCAATTAAGTTGATTAATTAACAGAAAATAAATAAATAAATTCCCAGACAAATGGTATTTGTCATTATTTTTTGGCATTTTTAGACTGAATGATTTATGCAAAAAAGATAATCAGTAGATTAATTGATAGTGAAAATCATAATTAGTGAGGAAATGATGCATGACTTACTTTTCAATGATGTATTTGACACTGGTGAACATATTTATTTCATCCCTTCCTTTGTAGGGTTCAATGTGAAATGCCACCTGAAAATAAACGTCAACAGATATTTGATTACAAAAACATATTTTCAAAATCAACACAATCACACTGTGCTTTAAGTTGACAAGTGAAAAATCACTGCAGGTAACATACAGACCTTAATATGGTATTTACGTGCCGCTTCCAGCAGCAAAGGCATAATGTTATCTATTGGCTCACCGTTGTCATCCTTCAGATCAGGGGGATACCAGGAGACGGCGATGACTCCTGAGAATAAATACAGTTAAAGATAAAAAATAAAACCCAGGCTAACACTTTTGACTTTATTTAACCCCTTGAGCACCATCTCTTTAGACTGAAAACCCAGGGCAGTCACCCTTTTTACCTTATGTATTTCAGTTTACCTTTTGTATGTGTGTGCTTTAGTTTTGAGTTGTTGAGTCAACAATGTAATGTAATGTAATGTTATGTAATGTCTACCCATGTGTGGATTTTGTAAATTTTGGGGGTGGACCTCCATCTTCCTTTATATTCCTATTATCCACTGTTTCTATGTCCTGGTTTATTATCATAATCCATGTCCTATTAAAAATCCTTTGACAAAATAAATCACTAAAACCAAAATCTGAATGCAAGAACACTCAGGTAATAATATAAAGATAATATTATATATTTTATGGACAGGGTGTGTGCTGGAATCACATGCTAGCTGCGTTATGGCCGAAACTGACAATATGATAATAATCATAAGGTATTTTTCTGATATCATACGACAAGTTATGGATCGGATATATGGAACCACATAAGTAATAATTTCTGAATATCATCACAGAATTATGTATGTCAGTTTCATATCACAAAATATATTCACCAAAAAAAACTACAAAATGGTAATCATGAAGTATTGCTCAGTCATGCAATCAAATTCATTTCCGCCTTACCGATGGCTGCTGTGCGTAGCTGCTGCATGTGAGCCTCCACGACAGCGGGGTCCTTGGAACTGTAAGGCCCTAACGCTGGGTAGAAGTTTGACCCAATGTCATCAGGTGGGACATGTCTCCCTTGTGGATAACTCTGAGCCACCTTGAAGTCCCAGTGTGGCAGCTGTGGGTGGTCCCAGTGGATATATTTGCCATCAAACTGAGGGTTTCCATACCACGGGTAGTAGAAAGCGTGGAGGTAGTAGTTTGGAGGAGGGAATTTCCTCAGCGCAGCTTCCAGTTCTGCATCCTTTTCTGACTGAGCAGAGTTGTGCATTTTGGTTTGGTCAGGTTTACCGTCAACCTTATTGTCTCTCTGGATCTGATTGTCATTCTTACTATCTGGAAACAGGTCGACACCAAAGGGGTTGCTGAAAGGAGAGTCCTCTGGTGTGAGTGACTTTAAAAGCACCGTTACAATAAGTACAAGCAATACCAAAGCAATTAATGTGATACAAGATTTGCGCCTCAGTCTTGCCATGCTTCAGTTGGTGCTTGAGGCTTTTCACAGTTCATTGTTGTGAGAGACTGTAAAATTGAGTCCCATTGGATCAGCCAGTGCCAGTGTGTTTCTGCTCAGCCTGGGGGAGTGAAAAAAAACAGGATTAACCTGACTAATGCTGTGAAAACAGACAGTGTCAAGCTTTCTGCAGAAAACATAAAGGTTTTCATAATATAACCAAAATCAAACTTTTGGGGAATGCTCCCCTGACATTCGTAGAAGTTTATAAATTGACCAAATGCCTTTAAATGTTCCGCAAACATTTTACAATAACACGAAAACCTTAGGGAACGTGACTAGAGGGGAACTGTTCTGTAAAGGTTTTACAATGGAACCCTCAGGTAACATTCCCTGACGTTTGAATACCTTTGGGTTTTTAACTTTTCAGACAAAAAAAGAAATTCTGAAATTTCATTTTCATTGACATACACTAAATGACCATCAAATAAAACAGTCAATAGATTAATTGACAATGAAATCTAATTAGTTAAAGCCATATAAGCCTGTGTTATATAAGAGAGGATTAGATCGATATGTTTCATTCTGAATGACTGCACGGCTTCACATAATGCGGAAGTGCATCCAGCCCAGAGGGCAGCGAAATAACAACCAACTAATCACATTACACGGCTCGCTCCATTTTACATGTATCTGAACCATGCATGGAGAAACAAATGACAAACAACCTCGCTTCAACTTTACCTGCATTGATGTTGCATACAATGAACTTTAGACTTGTGAACAGTAACCCGAGGAGCATAGTAGCGGTCAGCGGGGGGATAAACAAGATGGTTAACTCTCTATTCAAACTGGAACGTTGTAATGTCATTTCTAACATTAAACGCATAGTATAACAACGATTTCACTGAGCCTTCATGAAGTATTTCGCTGCATGTGATACAGATGACGGGATGAGGGGGACACAACCTGCACTTCTGGTTCGGGAGGATGAATGGAAAAATTGTAGATCTGCAAATGCTCGCATAGCAAATGGGCTATCCACTTTGACCTATCCATGTTGCATAGAAGGCTGATATTGCGTACCGCGACCAGTCAACAACAATAACAAAGTAGTATAACTGAATCACACAATGTTGCCACCATTCGTTCGGGAGGATGCATTACACAAGACAGTTGCAGCTTTTGTTAAACAGGCGGACCGATAAATGTTTGATATAAGCGATAAGGAATAATAACGCAGCTGCGTCTGTTACTGTCTATATCAGCATAACCGGGAGTGTATTATTGTACTTATATGTGACCACTTACCCCACGGAGGGAGAGGAGCTGTCTCCAAATCGTCACAATTTGAAAAACTAGGGTTTGTTTGTTTGTTCTGTTAAACACATAATTTGGTCCATCTCACCAAATTTAGCATGAGAAGTATTAGAACATATACAACAGGTTTTTTTTTTTTTACGTATCTTGCACACTGATTTACAACTGGTTAGATCTGACCGAAACTATGTGTCATCATTTGAGTATGCCTGTGTGGGAGTTAATTAATTAATTCCGTATTAATTAGGTTTCGATTTCAAATGTTAACGTAATGAATTTGTCCAAGTTGATCTCTACTTACAATTTAATGTTAATATACAGTATAGTAATAGTACAGACAGAAAACATGTTAATCTACACCACAGGTACTCTTTCTACAAGGTGAGTGAGTACACTAGTAGATTAGAAACTAATGAACTGGACGACTTTTTTTGCAATTCAATCAATTTGAATCAAAAAAATTAATCACACGTTATCAGACACCAATGTGGCATCATAAAATTGCTTATTTTATCTAACCAACAGTCCACAAATCCAAGGTATTCAATTCACAAAGATATGAAACAGAAAAGCATAAATCCTGACATCAGGCAAGCTAGAAACACACGTTTGCCAATTTTACAATTAATACATTACTTAAATGATTAATAGTGTTTTGATCGATTACTCCCCAGATAGATTGAAAATGATGGAATATCGAGCTTTCTCTCTTTACTCCTTTCCAAGCCTCACCTCTGGCAGGTAAACTATACACTCAGTACCGGCAGCAGCAGCATCTACTTTGCTCTCATCGTCTTCGGGACAGCACTCACCTTGGCTTGGATCCTGTCTCACCTACACCTTGGCTTGCCATGTTCACTTGTGGTACACATGTTCACCTGCTGGTTGTATACAGGGATGCTGCAGAGAGCTTTGGGCTGGGCTAAGACTTGACTGGACCAAAAGGCAGCCACAGTGACAAATTAGCAACTGACATACTGGATTGAATGAGGACATGGTTGTCTAAATTTTCTAATTGAAATGTAACAAACTGGGATAAAAAATTTGGGGCAATAATTTCAGTTTCCATCCATTTTATTGAATTTATAGACTTTCAAACAAACTTGTACAAATTGCAAAACAGGTTTTGGTAACACTTCATATTTTCTCAGTTTCGTTATTAGGAAATAAATTAAGTGAATAAAAAGTAAACAATGTGAATAGAGTACATAGAAATACAACAGAAAGAATACAAGAGCAAAAAAGAGGCAACTGTTACACAAAAAGTGAACTGCATTACATCAGTAAACTGAAGCCGAATTGCCGATCAGGCGAATTAGAATAGACAACTGAAGTACCTCCAGATAGTAGATCACACACATCTCATGCTGGCAATGTAATTAGAACCCAAACTGAGCCGTCTATTCTGAAATACGAAACATACGATTTCTGTACTAGCAATATTCATACACCAGGTGGCGTCACCATCACACAGCCATCCTCAACCATCTGGTCCTCCCACCCACTCCAGACTGCCAGATTGCATCTTCTGTACCCAAACAGACTGAGCGATGTAAAAGGAGGTCGGCTGGCATTTCCCTACAAAGTAAACTTGTCATTGACTTTTGTGTTTCTTTATTTTGTTTGTGTCCTAATTGTGTGATCTATACACTACATTACATGGTACAGATACTGTAGTCCTTTTTGCAAAGCTTGCTTTAATTATTTATTCAACACTGTAAAGGATTAGACACTTCCATTACTGCTAGACATTTTCTATCCTTATGGGCTTCTTCATACCAAGGTCCTGATCAGGAAAGCCAATGCCTATAGCACTTGTTCATTTCTCCTGTCTGAATGCAGGTAAAATACTGAGTCATTGTCTCATCCCATTTAGTGAAATGCCTGCCTGCCTTACGTTTTCAAGGACAAATAATAAATCTGTCAGCATCTTTTACTCTAAATCAGATAGATTAGAATGAACAGCGTGAACAGGAAAGAGGATTATATGTGGAAATTTCCTTGAAGAGAATTAAAAAAGAGAGAGAATTCGGAAAATGTTGATACCAGCTCTATGCGAGAATGGCATGTTTTTGTGTGGGTGTGGAGTTGAGGCACAGGGAGGCATAACAGAGTGGAGGAGTCGATGCCCAGAGGGCGTCATGCTCGGGTAGAGCTTCACTGCCAGCAGCATCTGATTAGAGTTCATTCAAGCCGGTTTCTCTTCACGTTCTTTCCTAATGATGGGGAGCTTAAATACACCAAATGTGCATGTGCACCACACAGGCTATAATGTGTTTTAACTTTCAGCAATATCACAAATATTTTGTTCGTTGACTTTAGAATTACACAGAAATCTCAGTTAAATACACTGTGAGGACTCTCTCTCCTTCTGGAGAGATCAAGGCAAAATAATGCTCAATATTCATTTTGTTTTCACCGAAGAACTGAAAAGATTTCCTTTAACTCATTCACGTTTCTCTTCTAGACATTTCCTTACACAACACAGAACCTCAGAAAACCTCAAATGGCATTGGAAGTAAAACCACGAATAGAGTATTTGTTAATAATATCAAAAATACCAACAGGCAAAAATAAAACAGATTGGTCACAGCAAATTTATGTACACATACACATTAAGAAAAAAGAGCTGTCAGTGGAGATGGTTGGGAGTGGGTCAGTGGGGAGGAAAGAGGTGAAAGATGTGGGACATTAGATAAGCCCTGTATCTTCACTATACAGGGAGTTACAGGGGCTGCTGTGATGGACAGACTGAGGACGGACGAGAGGAAGAGCCGAGGTTGTTTGTTCACCTCTTCTTCGGGGCTTGGGTGGTGCGGGGTGGGGTGACAGGCCGACCAGAGTTAACCCCACCATACTGGTACTTTGCCTTCTTCTCTGAGGGCTTTAGGATCTTCAAATGATAAAAGATAAACACAAGAGAGAAAGAGAGAGAGCAGAAGAAGATGTATGCGTGAGAGCGTGCCAAAGATAATATGCGACCTCAAAGATAAATAAGTGTGTAGATGTTCCTCTGTAGTTGTTTTTGTGCACGCACCTGGAAGGAGCACATGAGGGACTCATCAACACTCATCATCCCGCCTGCATTGTCAAACTCCCCGCAGTAGTTTGGAGCAGAGAAGAGTGTGACCAGTTGGCGCTTGGCAAAGAACTCATATCCATCCTCCACAACCTGTTCGAAGAAATATATCATTCTACCTCCTACAGCAATCAATATAAACAAACACATCTTAAAAGTTTTAGAATCAAACTTGCCGTCAAGGTTGAATGTTATAAAACCACCTAAACCTGAATCAATATGAAAATCCTCGCCTATGTGCTCAGTCTGCTTCTAATTACCTGGTGGGCTCGGCAGATCAGGTCCAGGTCGTGGCGGTTGAGGAACTTGCTGACAACGTCGGCCCCGAAGGTAAAGGAGACGCCGCGGTCATTCTCTCCCCAGCCTTGCACATCCTTGTCTGGGTCTGACCACAACAGGTCACACAGCAGGCCTAAGAGACACGCCGCCAGAGGGAAGACAAAGAGGGCAGATGAAGAACAGGCACACATAAAGCAGGAACGAGTTAAAAGCAGAGCGGACCAGCAAAGGGGGGGGGGGGGTGGAAAGCAGTCAACCAAACTCGTTGAGGTAAGGCAGATGAACTAATAACGCGA
>OMOW01056795.1:9820-27051 GCA_900312555.1 Lamprogrammus exutus
CCGATCTTCAATATTTGCCAGTAACATAAAAATCTCTGTGAATCCCGATCCAAACAGTTGCATAACTACATAAATCCCACACCATTTGCATTTTCCACCACTGAAAGGCTGCATCCTCTGTGGCCTCGGTTTGACATGAATCATCTATTTATAGACCATTAAAGGGTTGCCAGATTTCATTTACACAATTTAAACTTATTGAGGATTAACCTAATAGAGGGACGACTGGAGGAGCAGGTCAGCTCTGATCTCTGCTCTGTGTGTCTTTGCACTTTGCTCGGAGTTCGTGAGAACCAGTCAACTCCGCCAGCACCTTGGCCTGTTTTGCATTAGGGGCCCATGAGCCGCCACTCTGTGCCCAACGATAAGCTGCGACTCCCCCGTGCTCGTGGTAAACCAGCACTCACAGGTGTTTACAGCCGCATCTGTTTTGCATCGCGGCGCTGTGCATTATGAAGACTGTGAAAGTCCTTGCTTAGATTTAGCACATGCCATCCCAAATGTCATGGGAAGACCCGCTTGAGTCTTCCCGCTAAGAGTCTTACAACAACTCATTCTGATGAGAAGTTATGGCAATTTAGTAAAGCTGAACCAGAACATTGTGCTGAACCACCTGAACTTTGGTTTTTATACAGATCAGATATAGGAGCAGAGAAATACAACAAAAAAATGAAGATGGAAAAAATATGGAAAGAGGACATGAAATTCGCCAATCTAACCTCAGAGTTTATAAGACTCTCCATATGAAATGTAACTAAATCCAAAAATGAGAACATGGGTAACATTTATTTCCCAAAATGATTGTGACTTGTTTACTTTGTCCTTCTAAAGCACACATTTTATACTAAAGTGTAACTGGTCCACACACAGTGAGGAGCAACATCGGTGTCTCTTCCCTGCCACTAGGACACGTCATCGTTACTCATGTTTTCATCTCCGATAGATGTTGTGATTCAAACACGCACACCGCCTCCTTTTACTGAAGCTGTGTTAAAGTGTAAAAACACAACAAGTCTCCAATTCTAACCTGAAGAGCTGCCAGCTGATCCACTGTCTCTTTAATCAGATACACGTGTACAGAGCATGCAAACGTTTTCTTTATCAGAAGCAATTTGCATAATGTTGGGGGCCATTTTACAAGCGGCCATGCGCTGTTCACTCTTAAACATCCTGAAACACACAGCAAAGGGCCATGCGGTACTCTATGTCTTTTTTATGTCGTCTGTATTGATGGTGTTAGAATGTAAGTCTCTGTAACGCGGCGTAAAGATGTGGAAAAGCCCAGCTGAGAGTACTTACAGCCATTTGATGCCGGAGCAGACCTGAGACAGCAGCAGAGCAGTGAGCACACCAAGAGGCAGAACATGAGAGCTGCTCCTCATGGTTGGAAAGTGGCTCCAGTTCACACAGGACACAAATTCAGCAGGCTGTGGGGCTTCTTGGCTCAGACTCAAAGGTCAGTTGTCATGGCACGGCCTCCTCTTCGAAACCCTGTTATTAAACAATCATATAAATGACTTATAGTTTCACATTTGCAGCATATTTGCTTGATATGAGATATACGCTTTCATGAACATTGTGAAAGTCATTACGAGAGCTCTGGAAGCCACACAAGTTTCAGGTACTGAAAAGAAAACAAATATCAAACCAAAATCTCTGACAGATAACAATTCTTTACATCTTTGCCTTATTAAATATATTTGTCAGAAAGGAAAAACAATGGCTGGGCCTTTTTCCTTCAAAATAAGAGAATAAATATGTAATTTTCCACTACACTCATGGTTGGACACTCATTTTCCAAGCAAGTAAGCATATAAGTGTGTAGATAAGAGACTGTATTGTCCCGAACACGAAAATCTCTTTTTAAAAAGGCACTGTGTTGGTAAGTCTCTGCACAGGACATGGAGTTTAAACTGACTTTATTGGGGCTTGTTTATCTGATAGTATTTCAATATTACAGTAATGGAAGAATAACAGTGCATTATGGCTGATTGTTTATATTGTATGTGTAAAGTACCCTTTGGCTTACAGCTGTGGGCTTCTTGGGAAAGGTTATCTTGACAATCTTAAGAACTTTTGCTGAAGTTTTGAGAGGGGAAATCTGAGAGACAAGCATACAGGCGATAATTTTGGGGGGAAAGTAAGAGGGGTTTATTCCCCGTGGGCATTGAATTTCGTTGGTTTATTTTACGTTTTGGCAGTTGCTGTAAAAGCCTTTAGTAATTCTCCTGTTCTGTTTGGAAAAATGCAAGGAATTCGAAAGAGACTGACAACAGTGGGACATTTGATGGACGCAGTAGCCCGCAGTGCATCAGAAGGTCATTATCTGATAGAGCTTTGGCTTGCTGATAAGGAATCTCTTTGAAGAGATTAGAGCGCGCGCAGGTAGCTGGTAATGGCTCTTTATAACGCAGAGAGAGTTCCGGTCCTCGTCGCTGATTGGTTAAAACACGTACGAAACTTTGGTTAAAAAAAACAATCACTGATAAACGCACGCCTGCGACCGTGTAACAATTAGTCAAATATTAATGCGCGAACTGAAACTTACAATCTGTCTCTATGTCCCTTCGAGGCACTACTTTTCGACCACTAGAATGTTGAATTCTACTGTTGAATTGGACACTAAAATAACACACAATTATTATAACCAAGTAATAGAAACATTTGAGAAATATGATATTTCGTTGTGTCTCACCGCTTGGCGTCTCGCCGTGTTGACCATAAGCGGCGGACTCAAGTGGCCACTGCTCAAATTTACATTTGGTCGAAGTGGCCTAAATAGCAGATCTATTAGCCCCCTAGAAGATAACGGCTGATAGCCACACACTCGCACCATCCGATGTGTCTTTCATCACACCAAGATAAGAAGGGCTACAGCTACTGATTGGCACTTTGAGAAGCCTATTAATCATATTTCCTCACGATTAATGTCAATCCATTGCAGCCAAATTGAGAGATTAACCAGGCGTATTTTCTTGGCGCAACCGGGTACACTACATTTATGAGAAACTATAAGTATGCGGAGAGTAGGTAATTTACCTTGATACCCGGGTAATCTTAGCTGTAAACTGGAACTAAATTCTCGCATTTTATTTGCGATTTGCTCCTGCAGTCATATATGCCTACAAATTCTGTTGCCACCTTGTAAACACTGAAAGTTTTAACAGCCCATACACATTTTCTTTCGGTTAGACAAGTTCTAACTCACCTTCGCCGGATCGCTCAGCCTTCACAGAGGAATAAAACTAGACGAAACAAATGTGATCAGGTAGAATATCCTTTCAGAGCGTTCCTGTGTCGGTATCAACCAGACGAATGCGTAAAATCCAGAATGGGGTGAGAAAATAGCTCCGGACAGGTACGCATGTTGTGTATCAGAGCGCAGTCTGGTGAGTGTGTGTGTCAGAATGTGTGTGAGAGAGAGAGGTTTAGCTGTGAGTGGGACTCAGTGGGGGCAGATCAGCTCTAAAGTACCCCTGCCCCGCTTTGATCTCACTGCTGATGTCAGATCAGCATTAGCATAAGAAAGCACACAGGGACCAAAGCAGAGGTACTGCAGTACTGATGTACTACATGTTATGAGAGTGATCTCACTGCAGTCTGTAAGTGTCTTATAATATTCCCACAGGGACATGGAGTGAGTGTTTGTGGAGCTGAAAGTTTTACAATGGTCTTATTCTTATATCATATATTCTCATAAACCCATACATGTCTAACATTGATTCCTGCAGTTCCTAATGGGGAGTTTTGGTGACCTTTATTAACTCCAATTATTCCTAATTAATGAAGAGTCTAAAATCTATAGCCTCTGTTTAGAGCTTCTTTAAAATCTCTGATTTGATTATTATATTGGTTATAGTACAAAAGTATGTATTATATTATACCATAGTTTATTATTTAGTGTTATTTAGTAGATTTGACGCATGATATAATGTATCACTGGTGCTTAAAACTGCAAGGTGGTCTTATTCTTATATGTCCAATGTCCTGCAGTTGTTAATAATGAGTTTCAGTGACCTTATTGTGTTTCATGTAGCCTGTATTTTAATATCTTTAGTTATTCCTGGGTTACATACAAAGAGTGTTAAGTTTAGCTTGTACACATTTCTAGGTCAATTTAATACTATTAATATTTCTTATAATGAAAACAAAGCCTTCCTTCATAACCATATCACCCTCCTTGGAAAACAGTACAGAAAAAACAGAAATACTGACAGTTAGAGCCCACTGCTAAAACAAAAAGCTTATTTGCCATAAATAATGAAAGCATTACCACAATGAGCATATAACCGGAGTAACAATTGTGTAGAAGGTTAATGATAAACTAGTCATCAATGTATTATAGCCTATTTTATATATTTCTTAAACTATAAAAAAAAAATTTGTTAATTATGGCAAAAATGGAGGAACTTTTGTTGGAAAATTCTGTTCATGTATTGATAAAAGACAGGATTATTTTGTCCCTCTACAAGCACAGAAAATATCCATGATCATGCTGCGCATTAAAATCCAATGAGCTGTTTTGTATTCTGACTTTGTTGCTTCAGTCTTTCTTTTAAATGGCTCAAATTCAACAACAGCTCAGCTTTCTATGTAAATTGCTTATTTGTTAGCAAATTACTCTCTTAATGTTTTCCATAATAAACATTTATGGAAAATTTTGGTAACACTTTCCCTTAATGGGATTCTCCACACGTAAAAAAAATGTGATTTTAGATAAAGGTAAATTTAAATGCAAAACTGTCAAAATGTCATTAAAGTATTTGGATATCATGTAATAATCACAATATATTGCAAAATTCAAATAATATCCAAATCGTAAAGTAAATTATTCCACAAACATTATGGCAAAAATATAATAAATCTATTAGCGTGGATATAATAATCACAATATGTTGTGAATGTATTGTAATACATTGTAAAATGGTAATGTAGCATTCACACACTACAGTCATTACATATCTGTAGTATGCTATTCAACAAATGTTCAGTAAAAAATCCAAATAAAAATCTCCTAAAGTTATATCTAGTTTCCCTGCGCTGTAAGTGATCTGCTCCTGAAACAGCTGTGGGAACGTAATGTAGAGTTTTCCAAAGAATCTCCTCCACCTCCACCACTCAGACAAAAGCAATAGTGAGCTGAGCTGTTGTCCAGACCTTGACCTTGTGCCTGGTGTACCTAACATGGCTGAACTCATATACATGCTGGCTGCTCCTTTGGGAACAGCAGATCAGGTGTTGTCAAGCTGTCTTTTGAGCAGACATTTTTACAGACCACAACAAGCTCACTTCCTCTGGGAACATGCTGCTCTTGTGTCTGTTTCCCAAACAGGATCAGTTCAAACGCTTTACATACAGTGTGACAGTCCCATGTGTATGTATCTTATGTACAGTGGGGCCGTGATCCTTGTTCCAGGGAGACTCAATGTGTTTTACATGGCAGTCAACTGTGAATGGGCACCGGCCAGGGCATGTGGGCGTTATGGTGCTTCCAGTGGAACAGGGCCCGTCTGAGACAGAAGCTTTTTACACTCAGGCTCTCCATTCCTGAGCTTGGATCAACACATGGCCCCTTGATCTTCACAGCTCACCTTCCAAGCAACACAGAGGGGGGAAGCCCTCTGGGGGGTAGAGGGGGCAAGAGGAGAGCCACAAGAGTACATGATAATGAAATAAATCATCAGCTACTTCTTTAACAGCAAAGTGAGAGCTGAGTTTTGACAGAATGTCCACATCAGTGAACAATGCCTTAAAGACATTGTCTTCATAGACAATGTCACAGTTGCATTGTTCTGTCTGTCATCTGGTGAAAGCAAAACGTGCTATGAAGACATGGCCTATATTTAAGAGCTGCTTTTTCATGAGCATGTCAGCTACATTTCCAAAAATGCAATGGGTTTTCTATATTCCAATTTCTATATAATAATAATAATTCACATTTAGATAACCCATGCTTGCAAGTTTAATTTCAGTTTGTCCTTTTCAATCATCCGGACAAACCATTTCGGAATATGAGATGTAAATAACAGACAAAAATGTAAATACAGGCGAATACAAAGAGGATTTCATATGATTTTGTTAAAACAATGTGCATTCAATTGTTTCACAACAGGCTGAATATGACAGCCTTGTCATGCAAAAATGTTTTCACAGTTTGAACGTTGGAGAAAAAAAATGCAGTTCTTTCACTAGGCTGAATAGAGAGTGAAGTCAGGCCAGCTCTGCGTGAATACAGTGACTCCTTGGGCTCACAGTGCTGAGCCATTGTCCTCCGTATCTCAAGAGGATCAAGGAAATATCAAGAGTCCAGAGGCTTACCAAGGGGGTGCGGGGGGGTAGGACACTCAACTTTCACCCAGGATCAGTGACTGAATGGGTACGGAGTCACTATTATACCTCTGGAAAACCCTCCCAATGCTCTGTGAAATGAAACAAAGGTATGTCAAACAGTGGAAACATATCTGTGTTGTCTTTCTGCATGGTTGTAAATTTTTTGAGCTGATATATCAAGGAGCAGTAAAAACAACAAACTGGACAGTCTGGACAAATTCTAATTATACATAGCTCGAGTCCCTTGTATTTATAATGAAAGTTATTTCCTGTGTTAGTTTTATTTTGTCAACATTAAAATGACTAAAATATGTGAGCTATAGTGATAAATTATGAAAAGCTCTATGATAAGGTACAGGCCTGTATTTCCACTCAGAAATGCCACATTGTCTGTTTTCTATTAAGAACTAATCCATTCGACCAGCAGAGGATTTTCAAATAAAAAATAAAAACAGGAGATTGATCATCAGCCATAATAAATACAGTAAAGCGAGAACATAAAAGAGATTTTTCAAATGGAAACAATCTGTGAACCAAATGCATAGCGGTTTGTTTTCATTTAGCCTCTTATCTACAACCAAAATGCTAAGCAGTGCAGGACTCTGCTGCCATTGACAAATAACAAGAACATCATGTGTTTAAAGAAGGTTTGTTTTTAATGGTAAATACTGCCAAATTCGGTGAGCAGAGGGACACGAATGGCCTCAGCTCGGCCATGTGAAAATCCCATCATCCTCTGGTGTCCCTCCTGTGAGAGCTGCCGTACCTCACAGCGGGGATCGCCTCAGAAACAGCAACCGTCGTCCAATCTACAGCCTCACAGGACAGGACTGGACCCACATCTTTTGTATGCCATTTGTTTATAACCTCGTCTATTGTGCTTTGAGGATAGAACTCTTTCAAGTGACAGATGGGTGGCACTTTTGAACACATCATGTGGTCTTCCAGGAGAGCTCAGACTGCACAACAGCCTACACCATGAACTGCGTGGGACTGTTTATCCATCTCGAAAGCCTGCAGCAAATGTACTACCCAGGAGTGTAACGGCACAGGGGGATCACTTCAAAAAACAAAGGCATGCCGGCTGTTCTGGTTTGGGCCGAGGTTATGGAAGTTGAAAAGAGGAATGAGTTCCAGTAATGCAGCTTAATAATCACTCCAATCATGTCGTGCCATAACACAAACCTGAGTCAAATCAGTTCTTTGATTCCATGAACCCAACAGTTAATTTCAGGTCAATTGACTTGTGTTTTATTTGCATGAACTTTCGAACAAATAAATAACAGTAATGAGCTTAATTGGAAAATGCATAATATACGAGATATATGCCTAGAATACACCAACGTACAGATTAAATTGTTTATTAGCAATGTCCATTTCTTTGAGTTTTGTTGCTGTAGGTGGTTAAGATGGATTTAGTTGGTGTTTGTTAGCCAGCTGTTAGTGCTTCATCTTCTGGATTCTGCCCGTTTCCACGTAAAAGCGCCTGAATCGCTCAGGGACAAGTGGCTCCAGAATTTCACGGTTGTGCTCTGCAAACCATTTTTGGGACATTTCTGTGTGCTTTTGGATCAAAAAACACAATTACAAGGAAAAATCCATCAAAATACAGAATTTATATTGTGCTATTCTTATTGCTTTTGACTGTAGTTAGTTTCCTCACAAAATTAAAGGAGTCTTTGCTAGGGATATTCTATCTAAATAAGGTTCTAACAGCTAGCCCATCTGTGAATTAAAAGATGTGCCCCTATCCAAATGAAATCACTATGGGTTTATTATGTCATGTCTTAGACCCTTCTCCATTATTCACCATCTGTGAAGAAAAGTCCAGGATTTGTATCTCAATGACATCATCACTACAGTGTGACTTTCTCTTCCAGCTTAAAGACTCTCAAAGTCACTGATTAAACCTGAACTGTACACTACCAGAAACATACGGTGTAAGTTCTAATTTAGGGTGGATTTTCTCTGGAAGATAAAAGAGGCCTTTCTTTCAACATCAAG
The DNA here is from genome assembly GCA_900312555.1 of Lamprogrammus exutus. Lineage (NCBI taxonomy): Eukaryota > Metazoa > Chordata > Actinopteri > Ophidiiformes > Ophidiidae > Lamprogrammus > Lamprogrammus exutus. The sequence goes on from OMOW01056795.1 coordinate 18,155, forward strand.
GATGGCAGCACTGTCTCACACAGGTCCTTTATCACATTGTATGAGGCAATATCACTGAGTCTGAAGAGGTGTTGCTGAAAGAGGAGCAAAAGGTGTTGAGGGCAGAGGGGGGTGAGGTGAACCATGTAGGGAGGGGGTGTTGATTTGAGGAGAGACTTGTGTGTCCCGTACATTTACAGCCGTCTCTCTGCTTGCACCTACTGGCATACATGAAGCCAAAGGTGGAATCATAATGACAGGCACCGGCACTGCTGCAGGCCTCTGAATAACAGATAAATTATGGAGATCCATCTGTTTCTTGAATTTACACCGTTTCTCATCGCACCAGGGTACCTTTATGAATGATTGAGGTGTGTGTCTTTGAGAATTTCAAGGGTAGTAACACCGAGTCAAAGTCAGAACTACAGTGCTGCCCTGTGCCTTGTGTGGAAATAGAAAAACCTCTCTGGTCCAAATAAACTACATTATGTTTTACACTGTGTTTCTCAATTGGTGAGTTTGCAGCCCAAAATGGGGTTGAGGTGTTGACATATTCCATGAATGAATGAATGTGATGAGATTAGCCTCTTATAAACCTCAGCATCGGTGAAACACAATCAGTGGCACTCCTTCAAATTTACATTTCAGTTTTAAATAGGTTAGCTCTCCAAGGCAAGTCAGAATGGAGTGGTTTTTAAGGCTACAATCAACAACTTGACGTCTGAATAATTCAAACTAAAAGCTTTGTTTGTAGAACTAGGAGGATCTCATTCTTGCTTGTGCTGCCAATTTTCCCTGAAAGGGTACCTTGAAATAAAATCCATTAAGCCCTCTGTCTTCCCCTCCAGAGTGTAGTAAAATCCTGGCTGTGTATGGACATGATTACAGAGTGCCACGGGTCTTACATCAGTGCAGAACCTTGACTTCCAGCAGGAAACCTGGTGCACAAGTCAATTATGGCAATGCCTTGTTTTGCTTAAAGGCGGATGATTTTGTCCACAAAGTAAAACACACAAGCTGCACCTGAGATTTATCCTCCACCAATGTCCACTCCTACATCAAAGGTGGATATAAAATATGAATGGTGTGAGGTATATATCACGTTTGACAGAGTATGTAGATGTTGGTATGCTCCTGTGCTGCATATGGACACAGTAAGGGCCAATCTGTTCTCCTGTCTGCAAACAGGGCTGCAGATCAGACATGGAGATGCTTCTTTCACACTAAGCTGAGCACCAACAATCAAGGCTTTGTCAGGTAGGGATCTGCTGTTACAGCCCACAGGAAGAATACACGTCTCTTTAAGTGCACTCACAGGGGTTATCACTGTTAAATATAGGGATGGTTCATGTCAACCAATAAAAAGTCGTCTGAAGGAGATTTGTAATGCCATTGATCTGGTAGGCTGTTGTCAGCACCTTGCAGTGGCTTTTCATGGGTCGTCTGAGCAGTACATAGTGTGGCTGTCTGTAGGACAGCCACACTATACACGGTATAAATAACTATGTTGTAATTCATCTCAAATTCTAAGGTGTTACAGAAAACTCATCACAGGACAACAGCCAAAAGGTACATACACAGTTAGCACACAAGTTAGCCCTTGTGTAGAATAGGCCCAGTTGTTTACTTAAAATTAAAATCATAGAATAAGCTGAACTATGATCAGGTGTTGATAACAGCAAAGAAATGTTTTTTGAAGAAAATTTCAGTTAATCAGTTCATAACTTTCAAAAATTGTTCAATGCAAAGCTGTGTAGCCTTTCAAACAATCCAAGATTGAGCTTTTTGACAGCTTAAAATTTAGTATCCTAACAGTTGATGGGCTATTGTCAAAATTAATCATCACTTACACAAAATAATATAAAACCCAAACAGAGCTGTAACCTGTAGGGTGGCAGCTTTGTTTTTCTACATAGCAGTAGCTGTTATTGGAGATCTCATGCAAAGGCTCATTAACCACATTGGAATTCATGGCAAATGATTGACGAGAAAGCCAGCCACTGTCCTAAAGCAAACCCATGGATTACATTTGTTCTTAGAAATTACATATTAACCAGACCACAATGGCTGCAACAATGTCGGCGACACAAAGTGGTGGTTTGCATTTCTGAGACAAGGACTGGTCAGATCTGTCAATCACACATACCCAACATTGCAGAGGCCCTACACCTAAAGGTAATCGCAAAATAAATATTAACAGGTTTGTAGGGACAATGTGGTTGTGAGTTTAATGCCCCTCCCTAAACACACACTTATTAAGTGAAACATACAAGAAATGTTATTCAATGTATCATGACCCAGAGAGCAAGCTGCCTATTTTGAGTGAGCCATTAACAAGTCTGCAAATTCATAAACTTCCTGAACCACGTACATAATTCAAATGGTCCACAATGTACTTCTGCCATCATGGTGCAAGTTTCTTTCATTTAACGCAACTTTTTAAACTGTAGTTTTACAAATAACATTTAGAAATCAATTTTGATGCTGCAATTATTTATCTAGCTGTTCAGACTTCCACTTGTGTGCAGATTAAACCATGCCTCAATGTACAAATCACAGCCTCACTACGCCATCTTGTGTTAGCTTGCACACATGAACTACACATGAACAACTCCACCTTATACAAAACTACAAGCAAAAAAACCCATCTTTTTGGAGCATTTTATTACTTTTTTTGACAAATATATATGAAGGTTTTCCTATTAAGGAAACATTCTTTCAAAGGTACGTTTACAGCAAATTCATTCCTGCAAAGACACAGGAAACAAGGAAAATCATCAGAAGACATGATGGAACTAACCATTTCTATTTGTGCCAAGAAAGGTTGCATTTCATAATTGTAACAAATAAAAGTGATAATGTGGTAATTTTTTGGTAATGATAGAAAACAAAGTTGGTTCAAATGCCAATGGGACATCTGTATTTTCATGATACATGGGGTAAAATATTGATTTTGCATCAAGGCACACAAGCATTGATAACCATCAGAGGAGCATTGCTTTTTTTGCCATTGGTCCCATTGGGCAGTTCTACTGTACAGTGTAAAAAAAAAAATTAATCGGGCATCAATTGAAGAATAACAACAAAAATTTAGATCAATAATGTACATAGAAATATCAGGTGAGTTCAGAAACTGGGGACTAAATTAGGTTAGAGGATACATTAGGTGGCATATGGTGACAATGACATCTCTCAAAGCCATGACGGAAGACCTGCACCTATTACAGAGGATGTAGCTCAGTGAGGGACCTCTTTTCCTGCTGTAAGAATTCCTGCAAGCTTCGTTTTCCCTGCCTGAAGTTGCTCTCCCTCCTTGAAAATGGCAAGATGACCTGGAGTCTGAGGAGAGTTTCAATGTTACTAAAACTTCTTATCTGTGATGTCTTCAGCGTATCAAGTACAGTAGCCGGGAGATAACCCGCCAAGGGATCCAACCACTTCTCCTTCCATGACTTCATCTCAGAGTGAAGGGAGACTTGATCGGGCAAATCTTCCTTGTACAGGCTTAACACAAGACCACTAAGAACGCTGGTTTCTACTTTGGACATTGCGTAAGGCACAATCTCCAGACACCGCAAGGTATCAATTACTTTATCTGTGAAGAGGTCATCCATTTCAGTTATTGAGTGCTCTACCACCTTCATGCTTACTGATTCTTTGTAAAACTCACTCAATGGCTCGAGGAGCACTGAGTGCAACATTGGTACCTGGAGTTTAGAGGCCAATGTGACAGCTTCCTCAAACCAGGCCTTGTGATGGGTGTCAATGTCACTCTTCAATTTAGTGAGGGACGCTTTGAGATCAGGCAAAGTATCCACAGCAAGCAACATGTCTAAGGGTTTGCCCTGAAGAGACTGACTCAGCTTTTTAGTTACACTCAAGACGTTCTTCTGTACCACTGTTGAGAAGATGAACTCAAAGTTTCTGATCGCAAAGAAGAACTGAGACGCTTGCTGCTGGTTTGAAACACTCCCCTCCCCTCTTAGCTCATTCAAGCAGAGCATAACTGCTTCTAAAAGCTCGACCATCACCTCCTGCATGTCATGACTCTTCTCCCAGTTTTTGATGAGTTTGTCCCTCAGCTCGTTACCCTTTCCCTCATCGTGCTGGAACAAGTAAATGATTGTGTCTTCCAGCTTGTTTTGGCGTTGTGCATCCTTGGTGAGCCACTGAAATATTTTACCGATCAAAACTGCTCCATCAGCTGCTTCTGCTGTGGGAGAGGATTTGGCCAGCCACACATTAAGGGACAAAGCTGAGCTAATGGTTCGTACAGCTTGGGGGTATTTCTCAGCTATAGCTACACTAACTGCCCTCATCAGTTTTCCTACTTCACCAACACTCAGCAAGGCCTGCCCTCGACAATATTCCATGTTGAGTCCCCATTTCTCGGACAGCGAAGTCTCAACGGCATCTGCAAGGACAACTGGGTCTTCACTGAAAGGGATGAAAGCCAACGTTTCCTCACACTGGATGTCCTCTTTGTTCAAGTACCTGATGCACAGTGGGACATACAGCTCTCTGTCAATTTCAACAGTGTGCTCCGTTATAAAAGTGAAAAACTGTGAGTCCCAGAGTTCCTTGAGGATTTGTTCACGTAGTTGTGGGTCATAGAAGGACACTGTTTGTCTTGGTCCTGGAATGACCTCCAATACAACTGCGTCATCCACTTTCACCTCTCCATCAGTAGGCTCCTCAGCTACATTGGTGGCTTGTTGTTCTGTTGTTGTCTCTGGTTTTACACCAGCAACTACTGTTTAAAAATTAATAAAAAAATTATGTTAATGTCAGACCCCAACCCCTCACACAAAGACAACCCCCACTGGTTACCTGTTATGATTCAATGTTAGTATTCTGAATGCACTTACCTCTGTCCAGCTTCAGCATTTGTAATGTTTCCATCACCTAAAATATGTAAAATTGTCTTTCTTAGGCAATATCTGTTATGAAATAGTGATTGGAAACAACATGAAGCATATTGTTTTGGAAAAATATGATACAAAGGACATTTACCTGGGAAAGACAGGGACAGCTCTCTGGATCAACCTCTATACACTTTGCAATGACCTCTGGCAGGTGTTGCAGTGTCACAGAGTGAGAAAGGAGCATCACGCGATCCATCCTGCTACCCTTGCATACAGTGTTTTTTAACAGATCCCTCATGGAGTTCAGAGTGGTCTTCATTAGGTCACACTCGATACTGACGCTAGGCAGGACAGCTACGAGCCTGAGCAGTAAGGTAACAGTTGGGTGGCTCTTGGATTCAGAATGGAGTAGCGTCTCAGAGATGGATGTTGGTAGAGCAGCGTCTTGGTATTTCTCGCTCCAGACAGCAGCCCAGGCATTGATTTCCTGCTCGGCTGCATCAGGCTCAGGAAGGTCTGTCAGGTAGAGGCTGAACGGCTTCTCTGTGACCTCCGGAAGAATGGGCTGTGGATTACAGGACGGCAGCAACGACAGGACTGACAGAGCCTGCAGGTGGCTGTCTGAGAAGCTGAACTTCATTTCATCAATGAGACTCTTCAGGAGAGGAATACTGAGGTTTTCCCTGTAATACATCTCTGGGGACTCATAACTGCTGGCTTCCTCTGAGAAACACACTTGTTCAGGAGCCACCTTGGTTGCTAGCTGGAATGCCTGCTCAAACCATGGAGTGTGCACAGTGTTAATGTTTTCCAACATTTTATTAAGTGTCTCTATGATGGAGGGGATTTTTTCCAATTCGCAGAGTATATCAGCAGGGTTTCCACAGCGGAAGACAGTGCTACAGTTACGCAGAGGAGCACAAGCATTCTTCAAAATCACCAGGGTGACAATGAAATCCATACTTCTCAGAGCAGTAGAGAGAACTTGTGCATGAAAAGACTTGGCACCTGAGGCACTAGAACTTACAGCATCCAAGCAGCTAAGGACACCCTCCAACGTGTCAGCCAGTATGTCGAAGAAGTCCTCCCTCTTTTTCCACCTTGAACAACATGTTTCTGGGATTTCCTCCAGGGCCTCCCTTGGCGTGTTCAGCAGCCCATCAACAGCCTGTGCTAGCTGTTCCTCCAGATCTGGAGATTCGCCAAAGAATAGCAGGAGGTCTTCGGTGATGTCCAACATTTTTGCCACTGAAGGGCAAGGCACACTTCCTGCCAGCCAGCGGGCGAGTCCACAAGACTCGCTGGGTGTTACAACTGAGAGAGGATAGCTTTTCAGGAAATCCAGAGACATCTTCTTCAGGCTTTGATAACCTGAGCCCAAGTGCATGAATGCTTGTCCACGACACTGGGACATCGGTAAGCCCCAATTTTCAGTGAGAATTTCTGCAAGGTTCTTTGCATGTTTATCAACATCACAGTTTTCATCAAATGGTAGGAAACCAAGGAGCTCAACTTTGGGAGCAGATTCTCTCACATACCTGACAAAAACAGGTATCTGCGTCTTCTCTGCGATTTTGAATGGTTTGTCTGTGATAAGTGAGAAGAATGGCGATTCCTGTATTTCCTTCAGTATGACATTTCTGATTCCCTTTATGAGTAGTTTCACCATTTCAGCCTCGCCTATGCTAGGTGTGCATTTGCTCTCACCAAACCAGTGGCACATGCTAAGCTCCTGGATGAAAAGCTCTCGATCCTCTTCTGAGATTTCAGACATACCGACATTCTTTTTGCCCAGTGTTGCAGCCAGTCTGAACACCGTCTCCAAACTTTGACGATTATCTCCTGCGTGTCCGTTCTCATCTGCTGGTTTCATGTCCTGGTCCTCGATCTTTTCAGGTGATAGCTTAACTGTAGGCTCCTCAGCCTCCTCCTGGGCACAATCGACTGTATATGCCAGGGACACAAAAATTACAGCAGAGAGAACAGAGGTTATGGCAAAGATGCACATTCATAGCAAAAAAGGCCCCTGGTAAAGAATAATAATAATAAGTCCTGTTGTTGATCTAATTTCAATAGCAATGTGTACATACTGCTTAAATAATGTACAACTTTACAATCATTGAGTCATTAGTAAATGCATTAGAAAACGTAGGTCAATAACCATACCTTCCATGTTATTTTCAGAGTTCCTGAAGAAACTTTTGGATTCCTTGTCCTGTGAACACATCCAGGTAGAGAAAAAATTAATTGCACATAAATTTCATTACTAAAACAAACTATTTGGAGCCCAGTCAGTTTTGATAAATAATACAACCACTTACCAGACAGATGCCCTCTAACGCTTGAGGAGTAACCTTCAAACACTGGGTAACCATGCGGTCTAGGTCTCTGCTGAAGTCTGTGCCCACCTGTAGCATGGCCAAGCATGGGGACCTGTTCTTGGGATCTGTATTCCTCAGGTACTCTTGGAACCTCTTGTGACGCATGACAACACCACAGTCCTCGAGTGCTGTGCTGGGTAACACAGCCATAATTCTCAGCAGTGCATTGATGTTCCCAAAGTACTGCATGAGGGGCAGACGCAAAGTGTGAAATATTGAGCCCGGGATGGTCACGGATGCAACTTTAGTCTTCCATGTTACCCTCCAGCAGCAAAGTTCCGTGAAGAAGTTGTCAGAATCAGGAAGATCGCTGCTGTAGAGTGGAGGTTTTGACTTTAGGCTCTCAAACATGTAACTGACGGTGACAGAGCATGGGACCAGGGAGAGGAAGTTGAGAGCTTCTTTGTGGTCGTTCGAAAAATGATCCTTCACAGCATTGATCAGGTTGTCTACTAGGGGCACACTCAACCCATCTTTGTACATGCCACTTGGTTTTATCATGCCATCCCTTGTCAAAGAATGTTCAGGCACTTCGATCTGCACTCTCAGACTCTGTGCCACTGCACAGGCTTCATCAAACCAGTTCTGGTGAAACACCTTCATGTTGGTCTTCACTCTGTTCAGAGTGGCCACAATGCCGTTGATTTGGCAAAGTTGGGAAGCAGCGCTGAAGTGGTCCTTCTGGAGACCTGCGCTTAGCTCCCTGGTGAAAGAGGACGCATTCTTCACCACTACCATGGCCATGATGAAATCAAAGTCCATTACCTTGTGGAGGACTGCCCCTGCTTGTTCAGACACATGAGCTTTCCATCTCTGTGGGTTGTTCTTGATTTTCTCCAGACATTCTACCAGGGGCTCTAGCATCTGCACAAACACCTCATAAGAATCATGCTTTTCTTGCCAAAGGGCACAAAACGTCCCCTGTAACTCTTGGACCTTTTCGTAGCTCTCTCTTAGGCCAATGCCAATTACGTAGTCTAGCTGTTTTTCTAGAGCTGCACTACTGCCGAAAAACATCAAAACCTCTTCTAAAATATCTAGGGCTCTCTTGACAGCAGGCACTGGGATGGATTTTGACCACCATGTGTTGAAGGAATAAGAAGAGCAGTGTGTGCTTATAGCAAGAGGATACTTTTCCTGGATTTTGCAAGCAAAGGCTTTCAACTTGTAGGAAACATCACCAGAGCCAAGATATGCTTGACCTCTGCAATTCTTCAAATCAAGATTCCACTCCACGGTTACTATTTCCATGAGACGATGTATCAGGTCTTCGCAACCAAGATCTGCCTCAAGAAAACCCATCAGCTCCAATCGCATGACATCAAAACTGTCCACAAACCTCAGAAAAAGTGGAAGGTAGTCTTTCTCCCCAAACTTAACAACGCGGTCAATGAACAAGGAAAAGAACGAACTCCCAACTTCCATGAGAATTCTCTCCCTGACAGCATTCTCGCACACAGTGAGAACCTCTTTCATTTCAGACTTGGTCACATATTCAACTTCACCATCCTGTGCAGCAGAGACCCCACAACGTTGCCTGCTATGACTGCCATATGCAGCCATCACTGTAGCCTGCAAAGCCGATTTAAGAGCCTCTCGATCAGTCTCTGCACACTTCATCTCCACAAGCCTCTCAGCATGCAGATCGGAAGAGCGTCGTGTAGGGAAAGAG
>OMOW01056820.1:2717-14322 GCA_900312555.1 Lamprogrammus exutus
CGTGTGCTCTTCCGATCTCATTGACTGTTTATGAAGGTATGGAGGTGCGCGTGGTTAAAAAATGCAATGTGTCAAAATAAAATGTTTGCTCAGCCAATGAAATGATAAGCCATCACAGTCACTATCTCTATAATCATTCGTGGTCTCGAGGCAACGAGAAGTATTCCCTCTGCGTCAGTATGATGCACAGATCTCCATGATCCATGTTCCAGTTTCCCACATGAACCTCCACTATGAAATGCGGCAGTTGGCCTTAATGTTAATTGATTGACCTATTATTCTTCTCATAAATCTACTCTCCATTTCATCAAATGAGCCTCTATATTTAATGGGAATTGATTATCAAATGGCTTTATTTTTCATTGCGCTCCCTTGTGACAGGCAGAAGGTATCGATCTAAGGGTGGAAGTTGAGGGCAGACAGAACCTCTTGAATCTTTTTGAGGTGCTTCCTCTGTTGTTTTAATTTCATGATATGGTGGTTGTTTCATAATAATATATCTATTGACTGTTAGGTGATTAATACAGGACTTAATTATCCTCCCAGCTCTAATGAGACAGGAACACTGAAGTCTCTACTCTCCACATGAGCTTGCATTCCGCCCGGATGGTGAAACAGCTGTGGTTTATCAGACATTGGGCTTGGAAGTAGAATAACAGTTCTGGTGGTGGAAGTAAGAAAAGAAATGTGGGAACAGGAGGAACTTGTTCCAATTTGATTGATGGTGTTATCTCTGAAGGGGATTGCTGAGGAGTAAGCTTTCTGCCGCAGTGATAAGGAGGACTTTATCGGAACCAAACTACACTGGCAGCTACTAGACCGAGCCTTCCTGTCTCCCCACTGGCTCACCGGGAGACTGGCCAGTGCCTGTGGTCAGCATGTAGTCAGTTGTTGATGAATTGTCACTGAAATATAGTGCAATAACACTGTCTCTATTTTCAGGACCACATTTCAGTCAATTGTACTCATTAAGACCCTGTATAAAAGGGGTAATGGTATGTTTGTGTGAGGTAAAATAAGGTTCTGGTAACTTTCACATGGTCAAAAAAGGAACTCCAAACTTGTGTGGTTGCTCTTATGATTGGGATGCTTGAAGGCAGCTGTAATGTAGGAAGATTCCGCCAAAACCCTGGGAAAGCAGAGTGTTATTTAATGTGAGGGTGATGCAAACGTCGCAGTCACTATGTTTTCATTGGAACAACATTGTTTGTTTCTGCTTGTCACATTCTGGTTGGAATGTGGTGCGTGACATTTCTGACATTGTACCAATTACAGATTTTTTTTCTCACCTTTTAGTGAGTGTTGTTTAATGTGCTGGCTTCTGAAAAAATTAGACAGCTGATAATTTACTTGAGCCATTATGTTCAAACGAACTGCGAAGAATGTTTGTGTTCCAAAAGGTCATCTTTATTCATTATAATTCTCAAATATTCATAGTAAGTATATAATTAGCGCCAACAAATGGTAAATAGCCTGATCCATTTCACAGTTAACCTACATAAGTGCCACTTAAGTGGCAACTAGGCCTGTGCGCTGTGATGCATATCAGTTTGAATGCATAATGAAGACACATTGCAGACTGATAGTATAAGACCACTAAGCCTCCAAAACAGAATGAAGCCTACTTGTACAAATGTAATTGTTTTTCAGTGAAATATCTTTATTAAGGCGCTCTGCAGCTTTAGCTGTGGTAATGTCATCCTCAGGTTTCACACATAAACCACCTTGTCAGCTTGGTCTCCTTTCAGAAATACAGGGCCATTGTTTTCCTCTTTCATCTGAATGCTTTTGTTTATTGACATTGTATAAGCATCTATCTTGCTGACAAATTCATCGCTGCATTGAAAGAAAGATCCCAAGACCACCCCTGAGTAAGTCATTCCCCTCATGATGTTAGTGTCTGAGTTCAACGACTGTACAATTTGCCAAATTCCTACAGTGACGTTAAATGCTGATCTTCCTGCTATAATATCTGCAGTAATATTTGATTGCTTCTTCCTTGTGGATAAGTCACTCATCCAGAACAAATCAAAGAATGTGGAAAGACGTGTATCATTGTGCCATATCAACACCATGTCAGACCAAAGAAAAGCAAAGCAGGTATTCGTCATGAGGAAGCAAGTTTGTCCAACTTTTGATAGCCAGGACACTGTGAGGAAGTTACATCAGTCATACTTTCCATGGCACTTAGCAGTTGGTACAGTAAACACACTGGCCATTCCACAATGCTTTGTGTTTGCAGAAGGAGGTGTGTGCTGTTTAAATGTCTTGCTTGTGTAACTAGAGACCAAAGCCTGCCCTGGACACAGACACATCAAAGTGTGGTACTGTACAGCCGCTTGGCTTGTGCTCATAAAATTACTAATTAATGACAGCAACTAAACATGCGTGTCTGAAACCTTTGCGTTTTGGATAAAATATGAAAGCCATTAAGCTTGTGATTGCGTGTTCAATACATACCAAATCAAACTTGTCTTGATGTGGTGTGTGTATCTGTCAGCAGCTTGCTGGGGCTCATCCTAGGGCTGTGAGCAGTGTTCCTGGCCTCGCAGCGGATGTTGGTGCTGTTGCTTGTTATCCTGCACTGTGTTCGTCTGTGAGAACAACAATCCAAAGCAAGATCATGGCACCGTCGCCTTCTTAGAGAAATACTGTGGGTCTCCTCTCGTGGATTAGTTAATAAGAGTTTGAGTTCGGATGCTTCTTTGCTGGCCATGTTTTAACAAGCTCAATGGAAAGAGGAATGGTGTTACACACAGAGCTGATGTTGTCCTCGTGCAAAGCCCTCTCCTATTTGTAGCTTGATCTTTCCATAAAAACATATATTTTCTGTATCCTTTTGTCCAGGAAAGTGACTCAGAAAATGCTTATTACTTCTTAAATCTTGTAACATTAGCATTTAGAGGATGGGATTAACATTGGTATCATCAGAAGCTTAAACATGATCTCAGCAATACTCCTACAATCCATCACACATGCTCATCTTATAAACCTGCAATCATGTAAAATGCCATATTATTCCTTCAATGAGTTCTGCGTTAAGCTGTCTTGTTTTCCATGTGGAATATAGAGGAATTCTCCCTCTCAATTGGCCAGCTCGTGGCCCCAGCTATTGGATATGTTTGTGGGCTACTGGCTGCATACAGACAGAGTAGATCAACATAAGGATGCGGGGCTAAAAGTATTAGCGTGCAGGCCAGTCCAAATGATTCAATCAAAATGATTAAAGGAGCCAAGTAACCTCAGCCAAATGGCCCTCGGTAGCTTGCCAGCTCTCATGCTGTACTTTTCATGCTGTGCTGAAGTGGTAGCACAGAGCTCTTCACTTCTCAGGCAGAAAAAAAGCCTGTCAGCTTAAATGCAGAGTGGCCTGTTTACCCTCTCAGTAGTGGGGGGGGGTTTGATGAACATGCCACCTGCTGATGAAGAGGGTTACAGTAATGACCTGAACACTAAGAACGTATATGAGTGTTTTACCTCTGCTTACAAAGGAGTTCAGGAATGCTGCCTCAGTGGTTTTCAGTGGACTTTCTCTATCAGCACAGTGAACAAGCGTTTCTTTGCTTTTTAGTGCGGCCAAGTAATGTTTTTTGTTTTTTTGTTTTTTTGTTTATAGAGTACAAATTTCGTCATGGCATGAATCTCATTACTCAAGCTATAGCTTCTGGTAACTCCCATACCCTTTAGTGATATACAGTCGCTTTTTAGACCAGTCGGTCATCTTCTTTTCCTTCTGTCTTTAATATATAGACACCTACATTCTTACATATATAGTTTCCTGAAGTGGGAAATGTCACTGCGAATGAGGAGGCATTTCATCTTTTACACTCAACAAATCCAGCATATTTATCATGAGGAGAGCAGACCATCTCATCTCATCTGTTATTTAATAAACTCTACATTTTGTCAGATCTTGACAGAAGCCTAAAATTCTGTACCTTCCACAATGTTTGGCTCAGTTTTATCATATATGCTCTAGCACATAAGCTTTTATAGAGCTGTGATTGCATGCAGAACTGTATTAAGGGAGATTATTCTGTGTTATCTGAGGATGTGGTAATACAGTTATTTTTCATGACTACTCCTGTAGAACCACAAATCAGGTGATGGCAGTCTGGAAGGTCTTTTGCAATAAAAGGATATGCTGGGAAAAAAGGCAGACATCCTTGGAATGTAACAACCCAGCCATTTCAAACCAAAGCCTAGACCTGTAGTGGTACTGAGAATTAGCCAAAAGCAATTATGTGAGGGCTGTAGCAGACAAGAAAACAACTCAAAAGATTGTTATAGATGTGAATGTCACAGCTTTGCTGACTTTCCTGGCTTTGACACACACACTTCAACACCTCGGCAAAGGTTTGATTTATTTTTAGATTTGTGGATTGTATGATGAGTGTATCCTTGGTGCAAACAGTGTTTGCGACCCTACATTTAAAAAATAAAAATATAAAAACAAAAACAAAAATTTAGAAAAAATTTAGCAACATCATTTGAAACCCTGTAAAGTCTGAGTGTTGTTGTTGTGAGTGTCAGAAGCTTGATCAGGTATCTGATTGATTTACACAGCTGGCTTTCACTAGCAAACACAGACACTGTTCCTCTAAAATCTAATATTTACGTCCATATTATATATCAACACAATTGATCACTGGATATATAATGTAATGTCCTATATTTTATTCACAAAGATTTAATCTTTGTTACAGGATCAGTTTTAAAATAAACTATATGGCTGCACTTTAAAGGTACAGTAACTTGTTGTTGTATCTTTTAGTGCTGTCTGGACAGTAATCTCTGCACAGTGATAGTCATGGAGTCAGAGTTTTGTCTGTCCATCAGTCCAGTAAAAGGAGAGGAATGCTCATGAGTCCCAGCATCAGACTCATGAGCTCCTGTTGACCCTCTCCATGTCCACTCAGTTGGATAACAGGAAGGCCAGAAACACAAACGTCTGTTTTCTGCGTCTGCTCTCCACTTCCACCTGACTGGAAAAGTGCACGCTACATTTCCTGAAACACAAAAGGGATGACAGAGGAGTGACGGGGAGAGATCCCCATCCTCAGCTTGTTTGTGATAATTGCAATGCCAGTGCGTCATTTCAGGTGCCAACTCTCTGGCACTTGACCACCTGCAGTCATTAATTCATCATGATTCTCGAACCAGAACCCCTTCCTCTATAAAGTAAAGACTGCACTGTGCGCACAATGCACTCTGTCACCTCTGGGCTGGCAGGCTGGCCATAGTTAACTGGCTGCTGCTGGACTGTGTCCAGCCACACGTCTCCTCCTGTGATTTGAAAGCTTATCTTCATTAGAAAGAAAGGCGCCAGCACAGTGCATTACTGTGATCAGGGAACTGACTTCCATGAAATAACTGAATGCTGTTGGTTTACTGGAAGTACGCCTGTGTAATTCATTTACAAAGGATTTAATGAAAACAATACACTTGTTTTATTTCAGTCAGGCCTGTTGTATTTGACAGTAACTCTTCTTTATTTTGCAGAGTGCTATCACTGTCATTTTAACTTTATATTGAAAATCCTTATCCGCGAATAGTCGGACAAAAGAGTATTTCTTGAATTAGTGCTGTAAGCAGTGCCTTAACATTCTAGAAATGGCAGCATATAACAGTTCCTGTGACTCACTCTGACAATGTTCGCATTCATTGGAAAAATTTTGTTCTTCTCTCTCTAAAGCGTTTTGCTATCAATAAGAGCTAGTCTCCTCAGTCTCTGTGAGGATTTATTCTCTGCTAGATGGGGAAAGCTCCTCAGTGAGCCATTTGCCTCACTGTTTCCTTCCTTTTCACAGATTTAGTGCTTCTTAGATGTACTGTAGCTATAAATGGTTCTGGACCCGAGTCAGCCTCCATCACTGACATTAAATTAAGGTTAAGCTAACTCTTAACCACCTTTTAAAATAGGTTAACTTTACTGTCTTGGGTATTTCAGTTTTGGTTTGTGGCTAAAACGGAGCTGCTCATACAAACCTGCAATAGAAATGACTGAAGACTACAGCTACATAAATGAATAGCTCTTTTGGTTAACATCTTTTTCTTTTTACGTAATTAATTAAGTCCACCAATTTCATGTCATTATACCCTAGGCAAATTCAAGAGTTTTTCCTTCAGCTTTAGAAAATATCTTTTCCAACTAATATAGAGCTAGCTGAAGTAAATGTTTTCATTTTCTGCAGCAGTTAAGATAGCATTATCTTCATCCATAATTCCCTACATAGATGCTGAATGTACTTGTCATCGTAACAATCAAAAATACTCTAAAGAATGTTTTTCTTTGCAGGCTTCAGTTTAATGTCTTACTTTTCCATTTGACTAAGCAGACATGCTGTTCTACAGCAGAGCACAGCCACACATTAACACACTTGCCCACATTCCCTCCTGGGAGCGACCCAGTATAACCACAGGCTCTTACATTTACCCACTGAGCAGCTCCACTGGAGTGATTGGAGGTTAAGTGCCTCTCTCAGGGCACCCCCACCCCCTGGTGCACATTAGTTTTTCAGTCAGACAGTCAAATACCCACAGCCAATGACAAGGCCACTCACACCAAACAACATTGCGAACAATCTAATATAAACCATTTAGAACTGATTATTTGTGTTATTTAGTTATCAGTCTTCCCTTCTGACCAAGCAACAAAAACATTCAGCCATCAGCTGGTGACTTTAGGGCTCGGTTGACTGTTTTACTTCTCCAACCTCCTTGTACCAGTCTGTTTATATTCTAATCTCTGTTCTTCCAGAGCCATGGCTTTTGACAAAGTACTGAGTATCTGTTGAGGTGATTAAAATAATAACAACAATTAAAATGAGAAAACATTCTGCAGCTGCCATGTTGGTCGTAGGTTTTCTCACTTTGGTAAGGTTTATATTCTAGAGATGCACCTATATATTGACATTATTGTCCTTATAATTAGCATGTAGTGTATGTATGTAGTGTATGGAAAAGGCATTATTCTATGTCTGAAGAAACAATATATTACCTTAAGAGACATTTGTGAAAAGCCTCTCTTTGACCTACATTTGTATTATGACTAATAAAAATGCATCCAATCTTTATTGGACAGTATAAGTGGAAAATGTCTCAAAGTGCCACTGGCTTCAGAATTTATGATGCAGTATCATAGTGGCTGTTTTAGCCCCCACAGGGTTGCATGACGTGTGTTGGCTCCTGGCTTTAAGATTGGTGTCATTTCTCAGTATAGATACAGTGATGGTACAGTGATGTCATGGTTAAAGAGGTGGATGATCCAAAGATGAGTAAGTTCTTGTCCTGCGTCTGTATTCTGTTCTCTTATATCCAAGAGAGAAATGGAGAATATTGAGGCAGCAGAAAATGGGAGACTGTCCCACACCTGGCATCAGTTATCCTTATTGGGAATGAACAGATCGTAAACACATTGGACTCCTTTCTCTGTCTCGCTCTCATTCTCTGAAGTAAAACCTTCCAAGGACCTATTCTCTCCCTGTTAATGAAAATATGACAAATGGCCATAAATGTGTCTCACAAGATGAATATTCAGTAAAGTAGTCACACGCTATAGTCCATGGTAAAAAGTCACTCTTAATGCACAATACTGATTTAGTGTTGACATCTTCCATGTGGCTATACATAATTTAGGACTTCATGTTGTCCTCATTCTGTCAGATATGGGTTCATCCTCTGTGTTGTGCAGACACAAGTGATTGTAGATTTAATTGCAAACTGGGTCTCAGTGAAGTGCAAGCCTGCCCACCAGGAAATAAATCAAACTGAATGGAATAGCTTTCTCTGACAATCACAAGTGACAATCTGCCATTCTATGTTGGTATTTTTATAGCCCATTTTTTTGTCTGAAACTTGCCCTACTTACTTTAAAACAATTGTAGCTTTTTGTTATTGAAAAAAGGAATATTGGGTTTGTCTTTCTGATTCTGTGATTATCCATTTCCACCCTGTGATCTGCTCTTAGCTCACTACTTAGAGCACCTCGCTTTCTGAACCACAGCTGCACACTTTGAGAATGCTAAACAGATTTGGATCCCAGAGAGTGTGCCAGTGTTGGCAGCTCCTGCCACAGTTACAGGTTGATTCAATAAGGGGATAGTCTGCAAAGTATCAATCGATGGCAGACTGCTTAAAAAACCTACAGGGGTGTAAGATTTCCATTCCAAACTAGGCCAGACCATTTGTTTGTGAAATTTGTGTCAGTTTGTGTCTTTAGTCTATGCACGTGTTGCTCGGGGTGATATACTGTCTATCTTAGCACACATGCTGGCTGTCTAGTCTGTCTTCTGGGTTTGATGATGTATGCATGTGAGAGACAAAGCTCCGTCTTTGTCTGCGCGCTGCTTAAGCTGCTTTGTGCCTGAATGTTCCACATGCACAGGGACCTTTGTCATCCTCTGAAACAAGCATTACCCCAGTGTCTGTGTTCCTGTTTGCTGATGATCTGAAAACAAACAATAAAAGGTTTTTAGGCAGCACCCCGCTGATACTGGGCATCTATGTATAAATGCTTTTCGTATTTGTGAGGGATCTAGAAAAGGCTTGGGCCAGTGGCCTACGCTGATGCCTTTTGAAATGCCACAGTTAACCTCTACTGCTGTGCTGAATGACCACAGAGAGCAATAGACACAGTGCCAGCCTGGCAGATGCTCTGTTGTCCTAACAGAGAACAATACAGCATGTGAATAGGATACAGTGACAGACCAGCAACATGAAACTGCTGAACAATACATGTATCTAAATGTGACGCTCTGTCTATTGAATTGGCACCATTACATTCACGGACCTAGCACATCTATATACTGACCCCATTATCCCACTTGTCTGGGTGTCAAACCACTGTACAGTAGTGGTAAAGCCTGCTATGATTGATGGGGTTGTTAGAGTTTGGAGTATATAGCCTGTGAGTCTTTAAACTGAAATCTGAATTATTTCACATTTTGTAGTGATGCTTTTAAATATTTTTTGTCTCTAGTAGATCAAATCTGAAATATCACAACAAATTATATGGAAACTTGAAAGTATGAAATTAATTTAGATGAATGACACAACTAATTTTGACTTTTTAAACCCGCTATATACTGTATGTTTGTATTGTATTGTAAAGTTTGCAAATATGGTGTAAATTATTTGGGGATGAATTTGTATTTAAATGCAATGCTAATATAATTGAATATATATATTTTCCTCAATTACGAGAGGCGACCACATATGAAATGCATATGGGTTATCAATAAAGGATGCATGATTGGAACCTGAAAGGTTCTTTAAAAACCTTAATCCATAAACTTCAAATGCTACATTGACAAAGTGCGTGTCTCAGTTTTTTGGTTTTGTTCTGTCTTCAGGTGCTCATGTAGGCAAGAAGTCTGGTATCCCAGCCCCCAAAGAAATCCCTTCGACCATAACAAGGGACCGCATCTCTTTGAGAGACCAGCTAAGGAGCTCTACCACAAAGAGAATGGTATCTAGTGCTAGCACCTCCAGTCTCTCCACCCTGGCAAAGCAGACACGTAGTTCAGCCAAGTCCCGTGGAGATACAGAGGGCCCAGAAAAGAGCCTTCTGGAGTGCCAAGTAAAAGAGCTGCTGGCTGAGGCCAAGGCTAAAGACTTAGAGATCAGCAATCTCAGGATGGAGTTGCAGCGCTGCAAGGGTAAAGTGTCTGCTGTTTCCAATTCACCCTCACCCAGCTCTCCCTCACGCCAAGATCCTGTTTCAGACCAAGAGCAGGAACAGGTGGCAGAGGCCCTTGTGATGGTTGGGGAGCTTAGGGAGAAGAATGGGAAGTTCCAGAGAGAGCTAGCAGGCCTCAGGGAGGAAAACCAGGTGCTGAAGGAAAAGCTGCTTGGCTTGGAGACCTCTTCTCTGTCTAGCACAAACACCAGTACCCCTTCCAAGCCCTTGGTGAATGGCTTGCCCCCAGACTCCAACTCTCCTCAACAGGACAGTCCTCCATCCACTGAGAGCCCACTCAAAACTTCAGCCTCTTCTAGCTCCGATGTCACTAAGGAGTCACCATCACCTGACTCCTCAGAGTTTGAGAAGATTCCTTCATGTTCAGACTCCATGAGCAGTGGTGTTGGTGGTGAAGCTCTTGTGGCAGGAGCAGTAACCAGTGTAAGGGGGCAGGATGTGTCTGTGCAGATCCTAACAGAACAGATCCACAAGATGGAAGAGACCCACCACAGCACAGCTGAGGAGCTGCAGGCAACCTTGCAAGAATTAGCCGACCAGCAGCAAGTGGTACAGGAGCTGACGGCTGAGAATGAGCGTCTAACTGAGGAGAAGCGCCTACTTCAGACCTCACTTCAGCAGCAGAGAGAGCGTGTGGAGCTGTTGGCTCAGAAAAATGAGGCGCTGGCTGGCCGACTTCAAGAACAGGTCCAGGCTCAGGCCCAGAGGGAAGAGGAGCTGGGCAACCAAGGGCCCCGGCTGGCCGAGCTGGAGCAGAGGTATGCCGAAATGGTGGAGAGCTCGCACTTCGAGCGGGAAAAGCTGGTGGACATCCAACAGCAGCTGACAGGCAGCCTGCGGGCTTTGGAGCAGGAGCACCAGGAGGCCCAGGGTCAGGTGCGCTGTCTCAGAGAGGAGATGGACAGGCTGCAGGCCCAGCTGAACAATGAGCTGGAAGCAGGAGCTCGGGCAGCACAGGTCGCAGAGGAGCAGAAGGCTACGTCAGACTGTCTCAGACTGGAAAACAGTAGGCTGAAGGCCCATGTGGACATTGAGAGACAAAAAGTGGCTGAGCTGAAGGCGATGCTGAGCGCGAGTGACAGCACTGAGCTCCAGAGTTTGCTGAAGGCAGCACACACTGAGAGAGACAGACTGGAGCTGGAGCTGACAGAGCTGAGGCAAGAGCTTCTACAGGCCCAGGCTGAGACTGAACACACACATGCTACTATCTGCAAGGTAGGAGTGCAGTGTTAGAGCTTATTTTTCAACTGTATGTATGATATAATTCCTTTCTTCCTTCGACTTGGACTGGATTAAGATTCCACTTGTTTTGCCAAAAGACAAACAACAAAAAAACAAACATTAAATGCTCACAAATGGGGGTAGCGATTACAGAATGCATTAGACATCGTATTTATTTCAGTATGCAAGATGTTGTTTGTTTAGAAGTTGTGTTAGTACATGATGAATGAAGACCAAATATTCATGTGGATCTCTTTAAAACTCCGTTGGTTGTCGCTGTACACTTCAGTCTGTTTCCCTTTTGTTGCTTCCATTGGTACAGTATGTACTCACTGATGTGTGCACAAAACGAAAACATCTAGATGTGAATCATACAGTATGTTACGCAAAGCATTCAGAATACTTTATCATCTTTGCAAGTACATTCGTTTTGACAAAGCTTTTGGGAAATCCCTACATTTCTCATAATTTGTGGCTCCCTCATCATAACCTGAATAATACTTGGGGGCACACATCGTCATCCAAAGTTTTTTATGTAATCCATCAATGGCTGTAGACACTTTTTATAATTTGTATTACTGTACTTGGGTTTTCCACAGCACATGAACTCATGTTCGCACAAATTGCTTGCACATGTTTCTCGGTAGTCTCTGTGGCGTGCCCCCTCAACAACACAAATACCAA
>OMOW01056858.1:2552-19295 GCA_900312555.1 Lamprogrammus exutus
ACGACGCTCTTCCGATCTCCCGCATACCTACTGAAAGAGATTCAGTGATAAATGAAAAATATCTTTATATAGTCTTATTAGGATTCTGCTGAAGCCCACTCCGAGCTGATTTAACACGGGGGAAAAAAACATCCTTTCATATCATGCATGAGGGAATTCTGGCAGCTGTCAAGATCCTCCTCTGATAATGTAAGGCAGAGAGACAACGCAGACATGTTGAAAGAATTGCAGTAAGAATAGTAACTTATCACCAGCACCAGGCTATGGTCTTTGACTACAGCCAAGGCTGAGCCACCGCACGCTCCCTACTTTACTTCTTCTAACTAAAGAATTTTTGATACTCAACTGTAGAATGTCTTTTTTGGCTCGGAAGGCAATTCTGATTTGCAACTGATAAAAATGACAACGGTCCAGAGTCAAGGTTGGCAGAAATGGATTAAATAAAGCATAGGTTAATGTTTTCTACCGTGTGCTGTTCGCCTCTCTTTGTTATTCGTAATTCACACAAATTAAATTACATCAACATTTCCTCTTGATGCTGCGACAAACTACTTTGTGCGAGATATTATTCAAAGCTGAAATGATTCAATGCTGCATTAGAAATCTTCCTGTAAAGAGCGATGATAGCCCATCTTACTCTGCAGGGTTTATAAAGCCATATAAATTAGAATGGATAGAGGAAATACTATGGTGCCATAAAAAAAATCTTGAAATTACTAGAGTTAAATTTTTTACCACTCCTCTTCCTCTGTGGTCGTGACTTCCTGCACAGGTTAGGCCAGATTTTAACCCCAATTAGCCAGTCACCAACTAACTCTCAATGCTTAGGCTGGCATTCAGCCTGGTTTCATGTGACATACAGTTTGAGGCGGGCCACTGACAGCAGATCAGCAAAGATTGAGCAACTGGTGGATTGGATAAATTTCTGACACGTCTTAAATTTTGTTCAGCTCTTGTGGAGTTTGAGAGTCAATTTCTTGATTGGATTTGTCGTGTTTGTATCTGTGTGTACAGGATGGATACGCGACGTGACTATTATATGAAATAACAGAAAGCAAGATACGCTAACGACCTCACTAAGGTCAAACTTGGAGCACAAATCAAAACAGCACATCACGACTCAACAACAATATTCTCACAAAGACTGAGTGAATCAGTCCAGCTGTTGCTGATGTGATAATAATAATAGTCTACAGGTGTGGGCAATGATCCACAGTGTTGTGTTGTGAACAGCTAATGACTGTGATTGGGTATGTGGTGATGTAGAGTGGTGTGTTTAGCGAGGAGGGCGTGGCAGACATTCTCATAGGCCCGGTTATTGATTGGTTGATTTTATGCATGTAATTCCTCAAATTGCAAATTAGACCAGATTGCCATTTTTAGTTCCCTCTGTCAACATTTTTGGATGCAACCAAAACTGCCTGGAGGTGTCGCTCAGTGGGAGCATCCACTGTGCTGTGGCGTGTCAATTGAGCTGTATGCAGTGTGAGCACAGAGTTAGCGGGCTTTGGCCTCTCAGAGAGGGTTATTCAAATGAGCAGTGTGAGTTAAGGCAAACGTACAGGATTACTTAAATCGCATAGAGTCTGTCTGCCTTTTTATACCTTGTGGCCAGCTATCCTGCAATCGAAACACTTGTACAGATTGATTCACATTTTAGGTGTGAAAGGACATTGATTCTGACAAACTCTATGTGAAAAGATGGCAATGAGTAACATTAAAGGTCAATAAATGCGGACACGGACAATAGCAAACAGAACCACAATTGCTGACTACTCAGTCGATTCAGTTCACACCACATTTTGATGTCTGCTGGGTGGTTACACTACACACAGCGCCCGATATCCAGTTCAGGGTCATGGAGAGCTAGAGCAAATCGTTTATTCGATCGCTAACAGGGCGATCCCGGACCGACACACAAACTCATTCACACATTTGAGCACTTCAGAGTTTCTAGTTCACCTATCCTGCATGTGTTTGGACTGTGCAAAGACACCGCAGCATGGAGAGGAAACAAAGCGAAAGAAAAAGACAGAATCTGCCTGCACATTTTATGTCACGAGGGCCGTAGCGTATCATGGTGGCTGTGGGGATGCAGAAAGTAAATTGGAAAATAAATGATAAAATAAATTGGCCTTATCTGTTAAAGCAAAAATATTGGCTATACCTAAACATTCCAGCAGGTGTCACTATTTTCCACACTTACTATTAAAAGTAAATTCCAGAACACCTTGCATTAAAATGCAATCTTTGTTTACCTTTATATATGCCAGCTGGATATTGATATCTAATGGGACTTGCATTAACACCTTTTAATACCACTTTGTCCTATATTGTGATTGGATCTCAGTTATCGGTTTGTTGCGCTCTTAAAGCCTGTGTTTCCTCTTTGTTCCATGGATGAGCTTCATCAATTTAAAAAAAATAACTAAAATAATTTTTGCGAGGGATGTGGCGTGCAGGTACCAAAGGACAACAAGTTGCAACTCCCAATTCAAAACAACTTTATTTACTGTTATTCATGAGAGCAAGCACAGCCGGGGAGGACAAGGCAAGGTGACAATTTGAACACACGGATGGATTTTCTCTCACTAATGTGTAAATGTTTCCCAGGTGTCTGGATTGCGTTCACACCTGGCTAGTTGTGAATAAGATCTGATCACACTGCAAGCCACATCCATATGTGGTCTTACAGATCCGATTGATTTCTGCACACATTCACTTGATTTAACGTGTAACAGTTTGTCGTGCCTCTCTTACCTTAAGGTGCCTGTGGCTTTAATGAAAGAAAGCCATGGGAATATCATTTAACTTCTGTTTGTCAAAAGCATGCCCAAAAGAGTTTGGACACTGGACAGTGAAAGTGGGTCTTTTGCTTCAGTCACCCAGGGTGTTTTCTAAATGGGCTTCCTCATTTCTCAATTTACTAAAATTGCCTGTTAGGCCAATTAACCCCCACCCCCACTGCCTGCCTGTGAAAATTTCACAGCACGTTGAGAAACTGCAACCATTTTCTGAGATACAATGTTTGCGGAATAAATGGCGATGCTACTCTGAACAAGTTGGTCAGGGGACAAAAGAAGAAATGCATTACATTTACTGGTAGAGCGTAGAGTGTGTTGCATGGAGAATTACCTGCAAGAAATGAAAGCGCAGGCAGGAGAGGGAGAGATAAAGTGAGGGTGTAAAAATAGAGGAATGAGCCCGGCGTTTGCAGATTTGTTGTGTGAAATAGCTGGCCATTATCTGGGCAGCCAGGACTGTTTAGCACAGTGTGAGGAATGCTAAGGTGTGTCCTGGCGTGTAATTAACAGATAAAAACTCTCGGTTCATTAAATGCATATGCAGTGTCATGCATTCAGTATGCAGGTATTGATCGTCCGGACATCTCTGCGCACCTCCCTGCTCACCGCACTTGTGACACACTACATCCATCACACCACCGACCATCCACCATATTTATAGAATTTTAATTAGCTGTGAGCCCAAGCCAACATCATTAGCTTTTCTCTCATTTTTTTCCCCAGCAAACAGCCACGCATGGTAATAATGGTGTTCTCAGACAGAAGCAGTGGGTATCTGCATCAAGGACACAGCGAGAGAGAGAGAGAGAGAAAGAGAGTGAGAGAGAGAGAGAGAGAGCAGGACAAAAGGTTGACAGTTTAAAATGACAATGAAAAATGGAAGCAGTGCAAGAAAAAACAGCATAACATGTGGATTGCAGGCAGTAATGTCACCTTGGAATAATTTCAGCATGATTAAATGAGCAGCTCCAACCATTCCTCTGTGATGACAGTATCTGAAAATAGTCAATACACCGTAGTCTCACGAACATGTAGCACAAAGCCAACGTCTCAGGCACAACCGGGTTCATGCAGAAAATGTCACGTTGGAAACAATTTATAAGACATGTGTCCAAATATTAGTTATTCTTTTTGCACCACCATCACAACTCTAAATATCTCGATTTCAAATATCTCTGATGAATCACTTCTGCTGTGTGAGATTTTAATTATATTCGTCATCTATGTTTATTTCAAATGTTTCCTGTGAGTAAGTAAAGCTGTGATTGCTCTTTTTCAAAACATGATTTTTCTGCATGACCCTTGCTCACGAGAGAAGAGCAACACTGTGCAGCGAATGCTCTCATGTACTTTGCTACCACCGCCGAGGAGGTTATTTCTACCCATCTGTCTTTCTTTAATATTGCAAGCTTGGGCATTTGTTGATATATTTGCCCATTCCTCAAAAACTGACACCAATCTTGCAACAACAACAAAAAAGCATGTATTTGTATCCTTTGGTGAAGTATCAACAGGTGCAATTTAGTGTAGTTTCAGATTTTGATGCATGTATTCAGTTTTTGCTGCGACTATGTCAGCGAGTCAAATCAGCAATCATTTTGCAGGAGGTACTGTGTGCCGTTTTATTCGGGGGGGGTTTGCATTTTTGTGTTGGGTTGCATTGGATTGGATCTACTATTTCAATGCATTGTGTATTGTGAACGTACAAAGTGTGCTGACCTTTAAAATGGAATGTCCATGTGTCAAATTTCTTTACTGTAAATTATCTGTAATGCTCTATCATCTATTTATTTCCTATTAGACCATTTGGGATGAGGTGGAAAGAAGTGGTTAAGCATCTCTGAAGTCAGTGGATGTCAAACTGTGGTGAGGGTCCCAACAGTGCCACTTGAAGCACTAAAGTGGTACGCAAAATGTATTTTTTGTCTTTTTTTAAATAGCGTTTAACTGTTATTCTAATTGCACCCCTATAAACTTCTCAATATCAGTAGAGCACACATGCACACATTTTTGGTGATTTTTCTTGAGTTGGTGGTTTGTTGTTGTTTAGTTTGATTGGAGGTTGCACAGGGTTCTCAAAGTTTAAGAAGTCATGCTATGGTGAGAACAGAGACACTCCTGAACAGCCAGTCGTCATTCCAACAAAAAAATACAGGATCCTGTGGTGGCGTGTAAACTTATTATCAAGGCCACTAACCAACTAAATGTAGGAAATATGATGTGAATGCACCAGGGGAGACACTTTTCATCCTGAAATTGTGACTCTTGGACCCTCTGTCTATGGGGAGATAGTGCACAATAACACACACATGAGCGCATGGACGTACACACACCCACACACTCGCACAATACTTACTTAAGGGTGACCCAATTAAGCCTCAGGGTAGGTGTAATTACTTGCAACCTTCATCTGCCCCATGCACTTTTGTTATGGCTACTTGCTGTTTATGGACTGTATCACTGCATGCCTATGCTCTTGTTGTTCAGGGACTCCACCATTAACTATTGTATATAACTTCACAGAGACATAGAAATTATTTTTTTGATTAAAGTTGTCTGCTGCCTTAATGTACCATTCCACAGAATTGCATATAAGGACACATTAGGGTCTCTTTATTTGCTCGGATAATTCCAAGATATAAAGTAATTATTCAGATGAATAATAAAAAGCAACTTGTGCTGTCAAATGAGCAACATTCAAGTGTAATTATCTGGAGACAGAGGTTGTGTATTTAAAAAATGAAACACTGTGGTGTAGTATGCAGTATGTACTCTCAGGTACATACAGTACAGATGAACAACTAAGCCCATGTTTTAAAACAATTCAGAGGATAATGTTATTCTTTGATGTGTTACCTCATGAATATGTTCCGGCTGTAACAGTTTTTGCCATATGCCACCTTGCAGTTGTGTCAACAGAAAGCTGTTTCCATTGTAATGATGATACTGAGGTGTGATGAAGCAGTTTGCCCACTTTACTTCACATTTTGTTGATATCCTGAGCTCAATATTTCTTCATTTTGTACCACTGAATGCAGATAAGTTCCATTTAGAATCAGTTACGCTTGAATAGACACGTGTAGATCATCACAAGTCACTCTCCTAATTCAGAGCTTTTCTGCTTCAAACTATGATATCGCTATGACTAATTTGCTCAATTTTGCTTGCTGTTACTAGGATTTACCCACATTTGTTTTTACTGCTTAATTCATCTTATGTGTTTATCCGTTTGTTTCCTCTGCTTAGGAGGTTTCATGCGTTCATCCGCATTGGTCAGTTTGTCAACAGGATGTCTCGCAACTTAACTGATACATGTAGATGAGACAGACAGGTTGGCTTGGGACATGGAAGAGTTGGTTGGGTTTTGAGGCTGATCTGAGTGGGATTAAGCAATGTGTGTGCTTATGGCAAAAGGTTTTGTGGGCCATTATGGTAGAAAGTTGGGTATGATCAATTTAAAGTAAAAGTCTGTCTTCATATTGGCAAAAACAGCCGGTAAATGCTGTCTGAGTAACCTCTAGTTTTTGCAGAATAGTGTTTTAAGCAGCTGTTATTGCTACAGACTATATATTGACCTTTGTTTTGAACCCAGCCCAAGGCGCTGTGGGTAGACCATCGCAAACCCATGCTATATGCTTTCCTTGAACCAACACAACAGAGTTTAGAATTCTGTTGTGTGTCCCAAAGTTTTGGGCTGAATTTTGAGGAGCTGAGATGACATATTGCACTACCCAAGTAGGATTTTTTCCTATTTGATGTAATCATGCAGCTATAAATACACGTATCTTAGGTTTGAATATTTCACTCGGTGTAACCAACATACACCGTAGCTGCAATGACACATTGGAGCCAATATGCTGCTGTCACACAGTGAGGAGAATGTTTTTCTAACTTTAAAGTGAATTATGTGAAAAACGTCTGTCTGTTTTTCAGCCGTAATATATAACAGTGCTCTATAGGGCTCACTCAAACACAGTCTCTCTTCTTCTTACGGTCATGGGTTTAGTCATTTAGCAACAATAGCCCCATTAATGCCATCCAATGAAAGAGGATCCAAATGAGGGGTTTGTGATCAATGTGGCTTAAGCCTGAGGTGATGGAGGTCACTGATAAAAAATGTTATCACACAAGCTGTCATCTGTGGTAGCAATTTGCTGCGGGCTGTGTTAGTAATTAATCACAGGGACTCTGTAATACATTTGTTCGATCTTGGAGAGATTCATTGCGCTGGACAGTGGCCCTTGAAAGGTCATATTCCCCAGTTGTTGGTCATTTGGTGAGACTTACGTATATGTGAAGGATGCATTGGGACTCTACCAGTCAATAGCAGTGTATCATTATGCACATATTAAGTGAGTCGTGGCTGATATTGAATTTAAATGTGTTTAAACGAACCTTGGTCATTGCCTGATTAAGGCGAGTATATGTATGTGTGGAAATAAAATGAAAAATACTAATTTCTTTGATTCTTCTCCTTTAGTATCTTTCATTACACAAATTTAAGTAAGTCATTTTCAGTGCTGTGTTTTGTTATGTCAGGCTACAAAAAGTAACGATGCAAATGTCTGTACAGGCTTTGTAAGTGTACATTGGCCAAACACTGTTCAAAAAATGAACTCTGACCTACACGCTGAATATTTATAGATGAGTTTCCACACTGTTTTAAGTATTGACTGGATCTCAATCAATATCCAGTCACCTTTTAAAAATACATACACTGCCATCACAATATTGATAATAATATTACCATTTTACTCACAAAACAAAAAAAGAAATGGAATCCGAAAAGAGAGACCATACGATCTTAGAAAAACAGCCACATTTAGCTTGAGTTCGAGAATCATACTGAAAATATGCAACTGAGAACACACGCAACAATTCATTCCACAACTGAAGATGGAGCTCAGGGTTTGACCTCTGGGTGGAGAGGATGAAAGGTCAGGGGAATAGGAATGACTGCCAAATGCACCTGCATTGATTTCCCCTCCGCCGTCGTTCCTCTGCCTGCCACTCACAATAGATGGAGTGATTTCTGGGATGTCAGGGTGCCAATCAATGAGAGACGACGGAGAGGAGGTTTGGGTGGGTGGAAGACCAGGAAAAAGAACCCGAGCCTTATTTAAAGGGAAAGACAGAGCGAGAAGTTTATCAGAGACAGATCAGATTACCTTGCACGGCAAGACGTTAGAACGAAAGGGTCAAGGTTGATTGCTGAATTAGGTGGAAATGAAAGGATTTAGGCAACGCTAAATCACTAAGTCAGTACATTTACGTGCAACTTAAAACTTTGATTGTAATCCTTTAAAGGCAATGGGTCAATTGTTTTTTCAAATGTCACGCTAAGACCATAATCAGATTGAAATTGGTAGACTCATTATCCATTTCCTTTTGTGGATCCTTTTCCATACATGTATATGGAATTGTGTGCATTTTTACTTTAATCGCAGCACAGACAAAAATTAGAGAGCATGTAGCATTAGTTTTTTCCCACCCGCATTCTGACAAGGAGGGCAGTCCAGTCTGTAGCCAGTATGAAGGAAGCATGTCACCTACATACAGGAAGCGAAGAAATCCTACAAATACTCAAAGTTTGTATATTTTTAGGGTTAGAGGTGGAGTTATGCCTGAACCGTCAACTATACAGCCTCATTCATGCAAAACTGAGAAAGAAACGCAACATTTTGGCATCATGTGATTGCCCAATGACCAATCACTTAATCCTTGTCAGAATACGGGTGGGAACAAAAATAATGCAAGCATGTAAAAGGCACTGAGTGTGGATCCTTCGCTGGGAGGTGGGATTGATTTGACGGAGCAGTGCAGTCTAGTTTTGGGGCACGTTCATTGGGAGGTGCAACATCTCAGAAGAAGATGTTCCATAATGTGTGATGATTATGTTTTTTGATTGATTTTTCCATTCTCAAACTTAGTCTTGTCGGGTCTTTACCGACATCTATCTCTTGGCTGCTAATTGTCTGGGAATAGAAGCTAATGAACTGAGCGGCGCGTTAGATAAAGTGCGATGCTACTTCTTTGAGATATGGGGTCAATTCCTCTGTTTTCCACAGTACACATCATCATTTGCTGGTGTATCTGTGCACAGCTTGCCATCCACTGGCAGTGTTGTTATGTACCAAGCCTCCTGATAGGACTATGTTGATCCAAGCCTGACAGCAAATCAATAAAATGTATTCCCCTAGCATCAGTGCTGGTGGATATAAAAATGTCTTTTGAGCTCAGTCTTAGAACATGAAAGGGATCGACATGTAACGGGTGTCGGTGTGGTTTAACTTCTCTAGACTTTGGTATAAATAAACAACAAAGTGGTCATAGAGCTTAGTGAGAGATTTGCTGCCGTGCAGTATTGGATTTTGCTACCACTGTGGATGCATTTATTCAAAGATAATGATGTTGTATTCTTATGTGCACTCTTACGCATGCATCGCGGCACACATTTTGTCTCACTAGGACCTGCCAATACAAATTTTTACTTAATGATATACAAACTGTATGTTCTACAGTATTTACTTTTTGAATTTGCAGGGTTATTCATGGCTGTAGAACATTTCAAGTAACCTCATCAACATGCAATTTATTTGTTACAGCCATAGAGAACAGAGGACAGAGGGGGACGAGATTTGGTTGCATGCTGTGTAAGCACAGTTCCAACCTTTAGCTCGCTTTGTTTTGACACCCACAGTGTCAAAACATTCCCTGCAGTCAAATGTGCAGTTGGCCAATTAAATTCCATACTAAAACCGTGTGGTTATCAGGGCATGACCCTGATGTTATAATCAGGTCTCTCTCCTCTCCTTTCTTTCTTTCCACCCTCAGCCCAGCGAGCGGCGGTGAGGCGAAAGCAGCGGCTCTCACAGAAGGTGGTCTGATGAGTCTTATAGATCTTCACTGCAGGGGTTACACGCCGAGATCCAGACTGAGAGTTAACACCCTACATCGATTCCCCCAAATCAGCTCTCAAACGCGTACAAGAAAATTGTTTCACCTCTTTGTGCGTGTGTGTGTATGTGTGTATGAGAGAGATAGGCACCCCATCTCTCGTCTTTACTTTATGCTCTTAATCTACCTTTTTTTTTTGCTATGTAACCCAGGCTTTCTCTTTCAAACAACTCTTTCTCTCTGCTGATCCCTGTGTGTTCAGCCATTAAATCCCAGCAGTTCGGCTGTTAATAGCAGCTGGTGAAAACCTAACAGTTAGATTTTTGCAGAAGGCTCACTTTGATTTCGACAAAAACACTCTCTCAGGTCTTCTTTTGCCATTTTCGTCAGACAACTGCTGTAAAAGGGCGACTGCTAGCAGCTACTGTACATCACGCTGAGTCAGACTCTTGTAACAAACATTCTTTCTTCTCCAAAACCAGCAGCCACCCTTCTATAACTGCAGCTCTCATCTGTTACCATTTCCGTTTCTTTTCTACGAGAGCGTAGCCATCAAACGGATTATGCCATGTTGTACGGTAACATGAATGCACAAGTGCTGTCGCCTTCAACCTCACAACAGCGATGCCGAGAACAAGCTGAGATTTCCTCTCAGTTGTTCAAAGCATCGGCACCTCACCAAGAGTGCAATCTGTAGTGTTAGCCTCAGCTGGTTGAACAATAATGAACAGGAACCTCGCGTTGTGATTCTGGCCTGCGCCGCGGCCTCATCTCACTTCAATAGTTCAACGAACGTCATTTGATGTGGTTCAGAGGTGTGACTGTGGAGATGAATGCCCACAGTAGCGGTCCAAACCTACGCCATTCTCTCAATGCAGTAATGAGTGTGAGGCTTTTCCTCCACTGTTGACGCCGGCGTGGTCCTGACCGCTACACGCTCATTAGGAGAAATAAGATGAAAGAAAAGCTTTCATCTCAACACGTTAGCTGCTTTCACACGTTTTGCCGCAAACCGTTTAGAGAGAAAAGAAACCACAATTTTAAGTCTCGCATGTCCTCGTCGTGTCTAGTCTTACGGAATACCGTGGACATGTGGGATCTGTTCCGCAACGTCCACATTAGCTTATCATTTAAAAGGGGGAAAGAAATGTCGTGTTTATTCAGGCCAAGCTTTGGAAGGTCAGTCCAGACATTAGTCTTGTTGAGATATGGGGTAATGATCGCACATCTATGCCAAAACGACGTAACTGCGGTTGTAAAACATATCAGGGTGGTTTTAAAAAGCACTTAGTCTCATTACCAATTCTTTGCATGTTGCGTGATGCTGCTATTAATCTGCGTGAGTTATTCTAAATAGGAAGGAGAGAGATGAGATCTGAATTTTTTTGGGACCGTTGGTGGGTTGTAGGTACTCTTCTGTAAAGAATATATTGAGCTGCCGCTGAATTGAATTAATTAATTCAGAAATTACACACATATTCTTCAGCCTGTTTATCACTGGAATCTTTTTGACTAATTAAGACGCAGATCTCTCGCCGAGGCTTTCTGCTGCTAAACAGATTTTATCTCATTAATATGTAAGCCGCACATTTAAAAGGGGAATGACTGGAGGAAACGCAGTGCCTCAAACAAATGGTTTAACAGGAAACTTAGCTCTTGCATACATAATGTAGATTAAGGGCATGTTCTACCAGAAGGTAAGTGTAGGTGGTATGATAATTACGGTACAACCTCACAGTTCATACAAAGTTGTCGAAAATATTGCTTCCATTCTAATGTCATAGCGTTTGTTGATGTGGTTAGCAGAAATATCCCCGTTCCTCCTAATGACGATATGAAATATGAAGTACTGTTCCATTTAAGTAACAAAATCATAATGAAATCCCTCTTTGAAAACGTTATGAATACTCACTGAGATTTAGTTGGAGGAGTGTGAAACGTTCTGTATTGCAGTCATTAAACATGACATTTTACTGTTCATAAATCAGCACTGTTAGCAGTTTCACCATTTATATTTATATAAATTTCACGGGCAAACTAGGTGGTGGTCAGCTCCAGTCTCACTTTAGTTCTAATGAGCGTGTAGGTGAGGTAATACTTGTAAAAAAGAACCCTGACCTCGTTAGACAAGTGAGGCAAAGCATTGATGAAGAGAACTAAAGAGCATGTGATGCAGTTTCACACATGCCACGCGATGGCTTCTGTCCCAACTCGTCACATCGCTGCACCTCTGCTGCATCGGCGTGATTTCACAGTTTGTCGCTGAAGTGATTTCAGGTGTTTGGTTACACGTCACAGACAGGAGAAAGTGTCGTGACAGAAATGAGCCACCTTCTTAAAATATCTCCCCAACCACACAGTGCCACAGACCAGGGTTTCAGTCAGATGAGAGGTAAGTGTGACACCTAGTGTTACTGAGAGTAATTACATCCTCTGCCTGTATATTAAGCACAACTCAACCGTGCATGATTAGCAACATGAGAATCATATGGAAAATCCACTACTGCAGTCTCGTTCAATAATACATCACAATAATTTCAACGAGCTGTTGTTTGCTGTAACACTCATATTTAGTCACTGAATTATGCACAGATCAACCTAAATTCCATATATATGTGACCTGGTTTGTGCTTTCCCGAGGCACGCCGTGCATAAATTACTTGTCGTGTGCATTTATCGCAAATAAGTGCGGGAGAATGTGTGTCATTTTCAAGCACGCCGAGGCCAAAGTCAACAGGGGGTTAAGAAGTAAGTGTGGAAGTAGTGCTCCACATTCTTGGCAGCTGAAGGCACCACTCCATATTGAACTCAGATGGAGCCAAGTGTCCTCAGACTCTCTGTGGTGGGTGAAAACACCCTATCTGGAGAGATTGTTTTCACAGTATGCCGAAAACTAATTACAAGTAATAAATTAATTTCACGCTACTGCTTTAGAATTAATTGCATCTTTACAGAAGTGACTGGAAGCGATGGCTCAAGCAGGGATGATAAGAGTGGACAGACAAAGTGGTCCATTGAATTACATGGTGATTCGGTGCCATTGGGTTGTACTCGATGATCCTTAAAGAAGTTTTCTCAAATTGTTTTTTTTGGAGTATTTCGTCATGCAGCTCTTATGGCGACATCATGTGCAGACAGATGAGCATTGTTGTTGTTTGTGCAGTAGGAGAGTGCATACCTCTGCCAAGGCCGAACAAGCCATGACCACTATTTGTTCTAATAATATAAAAATGTCTTTTGTTTTTATTGATCCCACACTTCACACCTCACACTTCCTCTCATCCACCTGACCCATTCTGCTTATATTTGCGAACTCTTGCCCCCTTATTCAACCAACAGGTCCCTCGGTTCCGCCTCTGGTCCTTTGTTTAAGACCAGGGCTGACTGAGCATTTGCCCGTTGTGGTCCTCAGGCGTTGGAACAGCCTCTTTGAAGCCTACTTGTACTGACAGGCCTTTTTTTATCTTACATTTTCCTCTCGTAATGTTTGACTGAGTTTTTGAACATTGTCCTGCTCTTCTAACCCGTGACGCAGCTCTTGAAAGATTGTGTACACATAAACATGACCTTACCTTATGAACTTCCCTTCTTACTGTAAAGCCGCTGTGCCCACCATGCTGCGCCAAAGAGAAAGAAACAACTATAATCATGGTTCCACACCTTATTGCACCTGTTTTTTGTCAATCTTTGGAAAAATATGAGAGATTTTTAGATATAAAGACCAAATTTGAATCAGTTGTTCCCTCCCCTTGGTTCACAGCTGTTGGAGTAATCAGACAAACAAACACACAGTCATGGGTGATAACAACCTCCTCTGCAAATATAAATTCTGTGCACTGAAACCCAGAGGAATGAGGCGCTGCACCACACACGTTGCCTGGACAATCATGTCAAACTCTTCTTCGGTGGTGTTCATTTTGAACCTACATGCTACATTTCACACCCGCTGAATGGAGAAACCGCAATAGATAAACTTTTTGACAAATGATTTTTACTTGCCTGGGTAAAAATTTACAGCTTGCTATTAGGTCATCGATGCAATCTGCTTATTAGCGAGAACTCTCAAACCCCCAAAACTGAAAGACTTACACATCAGATATCAGAGCCGTGCTAAATATTCATGCAATTCTACACGAATGCGTGACAGTTTCCAAAAATAAACACAAATTTGCATCATATTCGTTGTCGCTTTTATAATTCTGAGTTTGTAGAATAACCCTTGCATGGGGAAAAAAGGCCCTTGTTTCTGTAGAGAAAACTCATTAAAAAGGAAAAGACTCTTTATTAATGTGGCTAAAAGTGCTGAAGTCTGCGCTTGCAGTGCCTTCTTAAGATATTTGGGTTAACTGCCTATTTTCATTATTATGAGTTAAGTGACTTTTTAAGGAACTGCTAATTGGCCCCAGTGGGATTTGGAGCAAAACCCCCTTGATGTTCACATCTCATTCACATCCTCCCATAATGGTGACAGTATTGTTGTAATCTGTGCAGATAATAATCTTGATTTTTTTTTTAAACCAGATTTCAACGGTTGATCATGGCGAGAGATCAGCCTCATTCTGTGTTCATTTGCTTTTCCCTTTTTGCTTTCTGCTGTCGTCTCTGATGCTCATTATCACAATCACTTGACAGATGGTCCTTCCTAGGCCATATAATCATGTTTTCAGCTTTGTATGCGGAAAACATCACAGTGAAACATGATCTGCGTGTCATCTAAGCAATATCTGCTATAACTGGCGAACACATCGTTTCTCTATATTAACTGCATAATGATCTATAATCTGCATAAGCATATTGTAAATGTGGATTACACCACATTTGTCATGCTGTATCACTTTTCCGTGAGATCTGTGCATGAATCTCACCATTTAAAGACAGTGTTCATTTTGCTGCAACGTATGTTTCAAAATAACAGAAAATAATGATTATTAAAAACTATACATTAACAGGTATAGCGTAGTTACGTAGAAGGATGGACAATTATAGGGATAGCACTGTCGCGTGTGAAAGTGCATGAAGAGTAATTCTACAAATGAGTGAATTAGGAAGAAGGTACATAAGTACAATGTGCCATTGGTGTTGTGCAATCTCAGACTGCCACACCCAGTAAATCATTCACTGCAGTGCAAACAGAGAGGGAGCATAATGAACAATGAGTCTATTTTCTATTCCTGACAAAGCACACAGAGTTGAAACAGCGTAGAAATGATTATTTTTTAATTCTGTGGGTTGTTGCAGATGTAAGAAAAACATAGTGTGTAAAAAAAAAAGCTGGCTGAGATTCAGTTAAAATGTGTTTTACAGTCGTACTAAAATGAAGTAGAATTAAAGAATTGTGTTTCTATGTACATAAACACCGGACTAAAACAAACTGTAATTTCTGTTACGGCTGTGCGTTTGAACCAGGGCAAAACGTAATTTGAAGA
This sequence comes from Lamprogrammus exutus, assembly GCA_900312555.1. NCBI lineage: Eukaryota > Metazoa > Chordata > Actinopteri > Ophidiiformes > Ophidiidae > Lamprogrammus > Lamprogrammus exutus. The sequence goes on from OMOW01056858.1 coordinate 17,680, forward strand.
CTTTGAAACATTACATGAACACAGATTTGTTAAACCGAAACTGTGACATTAGCTTCGTCGAACTTTGTCAGACGCTCTGGCAGTCGCGGGCAGCATCACTCCGCGCTCCACCCGGTTTCACACCCTGCTGCCGACTTTCACAGGATTACTGTTGCAATAACACCAGTGACACCACAGCTACACCCATCCAAAGATCGATGGGTTCCAAGGTAATTGCCGTTACTGGGAAGCAGATTGGACGTCAACCAACTCCCAGCTCAGACGAAGCACTGTTACGTTCTTCTCTTGATTTGTGTTTGTATTTATTTTTCTAAAAAATAAATCAAACCTATTCGGACAAAAGCAGGCACATAAATACAAAATCCTCTCCTTTGGTGAGAATATACTGCAAATTATTAGCAATACCCCAAAATACCCAAACTAAGTCACAACACACCTGCAGCCCTTTACTGCACAATAACAACTATTAACCTGCAACACAACAAAGAGTTAAAAAGCAAATATATACAACCCAATGCATGTACATCTGACTGCATAGTTTTCAGTGCAAAAGACTTTTACCAAAAAAGAGCAAACAAAAACAACACAAAATACAACAAAAGCAAGAGCAGTACAGGCACACGTGTGTGCACACACGCGCACAAACGCGCTTGTTCATTTTCCCATTCATGTTCGGGGGCCCGCTCTGCGCTCAGCTCGCAGGTCTCCTCGCATCCTGTTCGCTGAAGAATCGACACCAGTTTCCTGCGTTTGCATTGTTCATTGTTCATGTCTTTGTGCAGACCTCTGCTAGAGTTTTGAACTTGGGCCCGAGCGCGTTCAGGAAGTCGAGATCGTCGCTGGCGCCTTGGTCACTGCAGCATCCCACGGAGCCGGCCGCGGAGCCCGCCCCCTCGAAGCCGTACGAGTGGAGGATGTCCTCCGCGTAGTCGCCCCCCTCATCTGCTCCCAGACTGCCCAGCCTCTGCAAAGTGGAAGAGGGAGGAAGCATATTTTAGTCCCCCGCACGCCAGACAACAGGAAGAGAGATACCACACAATGTGATATTGCAGCGGCGGTCAGGATATGACTGGCGGAGAACAAACAATTCACCAACATGTGGAGGAATATTAAAGTTTGCAGAGGATACCATCACGGCGTGGTGAAAAGGATTATATTACACATGAGAGCTTCCTAAGCTTTTACAGATAACAGAGGCGTTATTAAACTTCAGAGAATGAAACGAGCACACATCCAGACAGTTCTGCCACCCTCGGCCCAGATTTGTCTCTTTTCACGTTGCGCATGTGGTGTTTTCGGTTAGAAATAGCTTTAAAAAAAATATAAATAAAGAACCTTAAAATGAATTGAAGTATGAGACAAGCTTACCTGCTGTAGGAGGAGGCTGTTTGTTTGCCAGGCGTGGTGAAGTGCCGCGTCATGGATGAGATGTTTGTTGTCAAAAGCCATGTTGCTGCCACCATAATGGCCTCTGCCCATCTGTCCGGTGGCAAACTGGCTGCTATCATACTGGCCCGCGTAGAAGTCGGTGAAATTGCTGGTCTTGTGGAAGCCATTCTCCTGCGTGCGCTCTCCGATGGTGCTCGAGCTCTTGTTGCCCTGCCATCCGGTATTCA
>OMOW01056964.1:7417-24680 GCA_900312555.1 Lamprogrammus exutus
ACTCAATAGGTTCTGTGCAGAGAGAGAAATCACAGGTTTGCCCTTTATGGTTATTTAAATTTAAAAATTTAAAAAAAAAAAAGTTTTTCTTAAGAGTAAGGGGAGAGTTACTGTGTTGTGTTGGCCTGCTGCCTGTTTGATCTGACAGGGAGAATTTGCCTGCGGGCCAGACAGAGGAAGAGAAAGGGCCAAAGAAAGGATGTCTCTTTTCAGGTAATCTGAGGAGGTCTACCTCGAAGCACAACTCCTTACTAATGATGAGAGAGGAGTGAAGAGGGGGAAGGGAAACAACGGAGAAGCAGAGCGGAGAGAGGAGTGTAATTTCCCTCTTGCTACGCCTCCTTCATCAAATTGTCACTCATCCATCCATGCGTTGGTCCCTCCCTCTGCCTCAGGCTTTTAGATGCCTATGGACATGACTCACCTGGCTTCTTTATCCCTCGACCTCTGTCGTCTCTATGTAACTGCTGGCCCTTGCCTTTGTTTTCGCCATACCTGCTTCACCTTGTCTCTCCATTTTCCTGCATTGCTACTTGCAGATCCTTTTTCTGTTTATCTGGTAGTCATTGTTGTTGAGTCTGAGTCTTGGTCACTTTTGGTCTCCTTGTTTCTTTACAGAAGCATGTAAGGCTCATGTCCCCTTGCAGAAAAAGGTGCAAACTAGATTAGGGTAGGAGTAGAAAGGGAAGAGGAGGAGGAGACATATAAAGGACAAAGAAGGGAACAACATAAGCAGACTAATGCTTTAGGCCAGTCACTCCTCTCTGCTCCACACCTCTGCCTCTACACTACAGACACAATAACCGCACTCACAGGCAGACATGCACACTCACACACTATATGAAGTTACTGTATTGGTCAGTTTCCAATTTGTAAATAATATTCATATCAACATCCAAGTGTTTTTTTCCCTGAATGGTCCAATATATCCATCCTGACGTTTGAAAAGGATGCCTCAAATCACCTTAAAGTGCACATATACTCGTATTTGCTGCATCTTACCGGTGTAAAAGTTGCTCCAAGTCTGGCGATCTTAAATAGCAGAACTACTTTTTTATTATTGGCCTACCTGGTGTATAAAGTAAACAAACTGAAAGTGCTTGTTTTTCCTAAGGCGAAAGAATATGGCAACGGTGCGCAGTTAAGCCAAAAAAGTAGTTCTGCCATTTAAGGGAGCCAGGGGGGTGAAAAGATAGTAGATAAACATTCTCTAACAAATGTGTGTTGTTGCACACCCTTCAAAAAAAAGGTTTTACCTTTGGGTCGCCACTTAAATCCTGTCGTTAGGGGAAATGTATTCACATGCAGTACACTCCTGGTGGCGCTCATTCTCGTGACAGGGAAGAGTTGCTGGGTCAGACTTGGAGGATCTATTACACTGGTAGGATGTAGCAAAGAAGAGTGTAAAATTGTGTTGTTTGAAATTCCTATCGATTAAAGTCCATAATTTATCATAACTACACCCAGATTTATTTTAAAGTAGGTAAATCCACACTACTTTTACTCGTCCTACTTAGTTTTACTTCTCCTCTCTAAGAGACTTTTTTTTATTCCCACAGCCCACCTAAGGTACATGTGACTGACATTATGGAACCAAAATGAGAAGAGTGTCTACTTTGTGTTTATTTAGTCTTATTGTCTGTATGTGTGCATATGTGTGTGTTTTGAGAGTGAATCCAGGGGGCTGCTTTGATTTCTGGGCAAATTCACATGTTGGCAGAGAGAGACAAAACAGAAGTGCAGCAAATTTTGTAAACTCAGAGAGGGCGTGGTAGAGGAGGGATTGCTCTTCAATTGGAGAGTGGGTAGGTGTGTGTGTGTGTGTGTGTGTGTGTGTCTGTGTCTGCATGCAAATGATGAGACGACTAGACTGTTTATCAGCGCCAACTCACTAGATTGGGATTTGTCAACTGCCGTCTCTCTTCACGCTCTTTGCTCACCTTGGTGCACTCTTGCACACACAGACACACAAACGAACAATCAGAAAAACACACAAACATGCCTATCAATGCCAGGGGGCCTTGGAGACATGGAGAGTCCAGCCCCTCCTTGCGAAGGAGGAAGGCTTACGAATCAGTGGGGAATTTAGCAACCAGACCTTAAACCCACACACAGTGAAGTGACAAGTGGCTCCCTGTCACACACGGAACTGTGTGTGGATGATGACACTGTGGGGCCGAAAGTGACTTATTAGGTCACATGTCCTCTAACCAAATGCAGTGACTTATTAGGTCACATGTCCTCTAACCAAATGCACAACATTCAAAGGCCCTGCTCTGTGATGGGTTTTAGTGCAGTCCCTGTACCCTGGAGTCTTGGATTTCATAGTTGTCTGTCAGTCAGTGGTCTGTGCATGGCCTATATGTGGACATTTCATTGGCTTATTGTTGATGATTCCACATTAAACAACCACAGAAACAGGATAATGACAGAACAACATAAAGGGGCAGGCAGAGGGAGCGCTCTGAAACAAAATGGGTCCTGTGCTCTCTACCACAGCCTCTCAGATGAATCTTTTTGAACATGTTTCTAAACACAGTCTGAGATTTTACCACATGGTACTATTTGGGACTCCACCCTCCTCTGAACTCTTTTATTCTCTCCACGCTGCTGCTTTTTTCCCCCCCAGAATGCCCTGCTCTCTCTTTTTTCCTCATTACTTATTTGGCCTCTAATTGTACCTCATTTTCTCCCTTCACTCAATGCTCACTCTTTCTTTTTCTTTCTTTTATTTATTTCACTTTACACTCACTCCTCCTTTCCTCTCTCCCTCTCCTGTCACGTTATTTTTGCTTCCTCTTTCCTATATGAAATTGAGTGTTAAACTGCGCTTGTGAGAGCGGGGCTGTGCCAGAATTAGACTTCATGAATAGACTTCTAAATAAATTAGCCTCTTCTCTCCTCCTAACATCGATGCCTGGCAGAACTCGCTATTGCTGCTGATCACCGTCCTGTCTCCTCTTTGCTTTAATGGAAGGACGTATACTTTTTCCTGCATTGTCAGTCCTCTGGAGACAATAATTGGAACTTGCCAAATTTGGGTGCAGGGCAGCTGCAGTTACAGTGCGTGTAGTGTTATCATTTCTGCAGAAGTAAGCTGGAATGTCTGCGTGGTTAAAACATTCATTGTATTCTAGGTAGAGCATATAAGGTCGCTTATAGCTCTCCATACTGTAGTACACTTTACCTGCCTTGGAGCTTGATGCAGCCTTGAATTACACTCTTACGGTGAAGTTGAAAAAATGAAGAGCGGCAACTGGCACCTTCATGTGTTTTTGTAAAGACACAAGCCATTCCACACCCTGCTCAGAGGAACAAAAAAGGGTTTAGCAATTACAAGGGCTGAAACGCACATGGCAGATCTGGCCTTTCTTGTCATCCAAAAGACATGAGCATTTAAGAATTATAGGAGATAAATAACCCACTAAGAGAAAACATGTGTCTCTTTTAAAGTTAGTCAGGGAGCAGTGAATGAGACATCTGATAATATTATTTATAAAGCCCACAAAGCTGGTAACTTCATAGGAAGACTTGCTCTTGACTTGTGACGTCTTATGCATGCATACACAAGACTACAGTATAGTGAGTAGACCACCTATGCTCCAGCCAAGCCGGGCAAGGATTCAGGGTTTGAAATGTGAGCTGGTTTATACTTTCTCCCTCTCCCCCTCTGTCTCCCTGTCTCCCTCTCCCTCTGTCTGTGATGGCCTCAGGGAGGAAGCATGATGGAGTTATTAAGCATTGCCAAGACTAAAAAGGTGGCTGGAGGAGGTGGGGGTGTATTGAGGAGAGGAAGGAGAAGGGATAGGAGGATAGAAGTAGCACAGAGGAAAGGAGGGAATGAGGGATGGAGGAAAGTGAGGGAGGCAGAGGCCATAATGTAGAAATGGAGGAGGTGGGAGACATTACACGAGTGAGTGAAAAGCCACCCACCCTCTCTGCCCATCTACGCCCCCATGGCCAGCCAGGACAGGCAGAGGTCAGCATGAGGTAGAGGAGGAGGGAGAAAACATGGGAAGGAGGGAAAGAGAAGGGGTGCAGGAGAGGGGTGTGTGTGTGTGTGTGTCTGAGATGGGGCGCTAATGTGAACCAGCTGTAGAAACCTGACACCTCCAGACCGAGAGAGAAAAAAGGGAGGTGGAAGAGAGGGAAAGAAGGGCTGCAGGAAACCGTGCAGAGTAAGAGAAGGATGGAGGAAAGCGGAGGAAAAAAAGCCCACATGGAGAAAAACAATGAATCCCATAGATGAGTTCAGTGCAGAAACCTTTCCTGCTGAGTTGTTCCTGAAAGTAGAGCTGACTGAATGCGTGTGTGCGTGCATGTGTGTGTGTAGGTATGCATATGTGTTAGTTTTGTCTTTTGTACCGTAGTATATTTGGAAATTGGTCAGCGGAATCATACTGCTCCATGTGTTATATAATTAACCATAGTTCAGTGTGCTGGTTTGTGTTTCTCAATGAGACACCACTCCCTGACATTAATGTGAATCATGCACAGCCTTGTCTGGTCGCCGCGGGCCGTAGCGATACAGCCACAGGCCCAAACTGTGCAGTGTATCTGCCACTGAAACTCGAAGGACAGGGTTGTATCGCTGCCTGACGCCATGGCATTTGGTTCTGTCAACACGGGTTTGGTGACTTAAATTGAGAGTAATAGAGTTTACCAGGCGTTGTCTCTGTCAGCCCCTTTGAATTTTCACAAAATTCTCAACATAACAAGACTGTCTGCAGGGCCAGTATTGAGTAGATTGACTTAACTGCATAGGAAATACCATAGGAACCACCCTATCATACCCTTCTCTCTTTCCAGTGGCACTTGAGTGATTTCCAGGCACAACTTCAAACAAGTTTAAGAGACTGAGAGGTTAAATAAACCATTTGCAAAACACGTCTTGTGTATTTCAAGCTTTGGAAATGAAGCTAAACATCAAAACAAGGATAAGGAGATAAACCAGCAAAACATTTCAACAGAGCAGGATCTTCAAATTTCCTTTTTCTCAAGGAAGTGGCTAAACTTGCCTTTAAAAACGCTTCTCATATTCCCCATAGTTTTAACAGTGAAAATGTGTGAAATGCTCCCAGTGTAACGTAAACCTGGCATTAACCTGGACACGGTGGTTTTTGTGTGACAGCCTGCTAATGTGATGTATGTCACAGGGCAGAGGGCCTGTCGTTACTCTAGGAGAGAGGCGGAGAGGTTGTCAGGCATAAAAAAAAGAGCAGCCCTAATTCCCAGGACGGCCGTCTTGTTGTGATATCATGACCAAGCTGTGTTTGTGTTTGGTGTGGGAGTCAGAGTGCAGAGAGATATCTTTCTGTGTGTGTGTTTTTATGTCTGCCTGTCGGTGTGTAGGGGGTAGTAGACATGCTGATAAAGGGACGGGGCCAGGGAGGAGGCATGACGGCCGTGTCTAATAGGATAGGGTTGAGGTGAAGAGACCAGAAGTTGTCTCTTCTTTGCAGGTCACTAATCTCCATTTTTTTTGTAGCTGTTTACCAACTCAGTGTCTGTAAGTAGAGGAGTAGAAAGAGACATTGTCAGCAGATACATTATATATTTACACATTTACGTACCATGAAATCTCTATAAACAAATGGAAAAAGGTGAACTTAATGCTCAATCAGTATGTTTACATGCACAGTACACTCCCAAGTTTCATATGTACTGCAAATAAAGCAAAAAATGTGGAAGGTGATTTAAGATGTATACTTGAATGGAATTAATAGGATCCCATGGTTCACAAAATATGCATGGCTCATTGCTTAACTTTCTTATGAGGGAAAGCATGCAAGGTAAGGAAATGCATGCAGAGATCGCTTTCACTAAGCCAATGGATCATTTACATGCTTGAGTAAAGGGATTTAGAATCATATATTCTGGATCTGTTGCCTGGGAGACAGCAATGTCTATTTCTGCTCATTTTGATTTGATTATGCAGAATTGATTTATTGCCTTAATGGTAGCAGAATCAAAGTTATAACATGTATATAAAAGTACTGAGTGCGCCCGCTGCCCCCTCAAAGACTACAAAGATTTTTCACTCAACACTGAATGAATTTTGCACCTCGCCATGTCAAAAATGAAAACCTTTCTTTTTATGTTAAAATACATAAATTAACTTAACCTGATTATTAAGTTGAATGTACATACCAATGTATTTAATGGACATCTGTGGACCAAATGAGTACACTAGATTTGAAATGTCTGCAGTCTTTGAAGAGACACTGAATGATGTGCATATTTACATTGATCTGATAGATCAGTGAGACTTCTGCTAGGCAAGATTCATGATTCATGGCTCTGCAAGTCCCATAAACTCACAAAGTAATATTTTCAAGCTGCTTTGGGGTGGAGTGGCCAATAATAAATATAACTGAGTACGCATGAGCTTGAATTTCAGATGATTCCCATCTCTTCGTCTCCATTTCACACGGCTCATTTCATGGATCTCATTTTCTAAGGATTCTCATCTCCCTCTATGTTTTTACTTGCTGCAGCTCTATTAATTTGTGAAATAAGCATTTGGAATGGTTATGAAAGAAGATATTAATTTCTATGTGCATGTGTGGGTGTGTGCTTGTGTGGGTGTTACTGTGTAGTGTACCTCTGCTCTCCTATTATGTTACTCGAGCCCCTCAAGGGAGGGTTTAGAGGGCTGTGTCTGAGAACTAGCAGCTCACTGTGTCACCCACAGTCCCTAGACAGTGTGTCTGCCATGTGCCATATACTCAAAGCGTGACATACTGCTGATTAAGATAGCAGACACTCAGGAAATTACATCTTGGATCAGTAACAGAATAACACCTCTGGCCAAACACTGTCACGCATAGAGAAGTGGTAAGTGAAAGTGGGAGGCCCAGAGAAAGACAGAGGAATAGAAAGTGACAAAATGAACATTGTTTGTGATCCCCTGTGTTCATATTGTGTAATATTGCGATTTCCTCTCTACCGAGCAGTGCGCATCTGAGTCATTTTCCAAAAAAAAAACGAAAAAGAGAAATAGAAAGATGCGTGATGTGAACGAGCAGACGGAAAAACAGATTCCAGTTTCATGTCAACTGGCCATACGCACACACACATCTACACACACAGGCACAAAAAATGTATAAACTGATTTAAATCAGAATTCAAGGGATGAGAGTTGGTTTTAATCATTCATAGACATTGTATTTCTTGGACATCTTTGTGTAGATTTTGGCACTAGTGGCCTATTCATGGAAATATTTCCTGTCCCTCTGCTACACTGCCCCAGAAAATCGCTGATCATCACCATCGAGGTGCTTTCCGCTGCCTCTTTCAAGTTTCTGCCACTCGTCAGTCAACAACTTCCAGATGACTCTGCGTCATCCACCCCATCCTTCTGCTTTTGCACTTCTTCTGTACATCCCGTGACCCGGTTTTAACCCTTTCACTGAGCTCAGCTTCCCCTTTTACTCTTTGCAGCATTAATGCTTTAATGTTTGGGCTCATTCAACATTTTCCCTTTGTGGGCAGCTGCACTTGTTGACACTGAAGTGGACGTGACTGTCGAATTGACTATTTAAGAAAGTCACAGATTTTGTCGGAAGCATTCACCCCAAATCCAGAAAGGGAGTATACAATGCTATCTATATATTGAAGCCTTAATATTCCTACCAAGGGATGTACTTCCTCACTTACTGTTATTTAGTATCCATACAGCGGTGGCAAAGCTGTGCATTTTGGTAGCCTGTGCTGGCTCATTGATGTACTGTGAGTGTACTACAGGGCTCTTGTGAAGATGATACTCTGAATCATCAATGCTCTCAATAGTAGCTGTCTGATGTGGTGCATTTATATGCTTCTGACTGAGCTATCTTTTTGTTGTTTGTTTGCTTTGGTTAACCACACACATACACAATTGTCATTTTGTTCAACCCTCAACGTAACTGTCGCCAACAGGGGACTGGTAGGTTTAAATCCTCGTGTCACATCATAGATTTATGTTTTGTGTTGCTGTGTGTGTCCAGGTGTGCACCAGGCTTCCTGGGTGAGTACTGCCATCATAAGGACCCTTGCCAGCCTGGCTACTGCCTTAATGGAGGAAACTGCTCTGTGACCATGTCGGCTGGTGTACCTGTGCCGGGCAGCTCCACCTGCTCCTGCCCTCTTGGCTACACCGGACAACACTGCCAAACTCCCCAGAATTCCTCATGCTACCCCAACAACCCATGTGCCAACAAAGGGGTCTGCACCGTCCTGCCCTTGGACAAGTACAAGTGTCAGTGTGCCAGAGGATGGACAGGTGAGATATAGTACAGAGTTCTTTCAGGATTGTGTCTGTGTCTGTCATTGTGATTCATATATGACTTTCTTTTATTTAATCAGAACATAGCGTAAGTTATGCATTGTGCTGCTTATAAGGGCAGGTCTGATATGTTATTAGATAAATTGTTTCATAGAGGACTTTGGTTGAAGCATCAGCGGCTCATCAAATGAACATACATATACAATCATCTGTTCTTGTGCATTGTTAAATGTAACACATCTCTTTGTCGTCCCCTTCCTCTTGATCTTCAGGTCCACGGTGTGAACATGTGGACAGCTGTCTATCTAGTCCGTGTGCCAACGGAGGTATTTGTAGCTCTGAGTCTGGGGGAAGCTACACCTGTTCCTGCCCTCCTGGCTACACAGGTCCTCGCTGCATTAATGATACAGATGAATGTGCTGCCACAGCATCTTTATGCCAGAATGAGGGAGCGTGCGTTAACACCCCCGGCTCCTACAAGTGAGAATCTAATTTAAAATCATCAAATTTGAAACATGGCTGCATTAGAAAAATTAAGAAATATATTTATCCTGCCAGGAGTTTATAGAATTTTTTTGACACACTCTGAATTCTTTAATACATTATCACATGTTATTTGATTAGATTGAATGGAATGAAACAAATTGATCCTCACTCTGCACTTGCAACAGGTGTAACTGTGCCCCGGGGTTCACCGGCCGACACTGTGAAAGCTCATACATTCCTTGTTCACCCTCACCATGCTTAAATGGAGGCACTTGTCGCCAGACCTCTGAAACCAGCTACTGGTGCCACTGCCTTCCAGGTAGGAGAACTTGCATTCTAATATGCCTTAAACTCTTGTTCCTCACTCAAAAGGTTAAGCACAGCTCCTTGTCTCCATCCAACACACAATGAATCCTGCCCAACCACCACACAATAACAGGGTGAGAGAGGGGCAACAGTAAGGTGCTAAGTAGCTAGAAATTTAAAGGGAAAATGAGTCAATTGATGGAGAGAAGAAGAGGGATGGTGTAACTGGTATTTATCTATACAGTAACTGAGTTTGGCTCTGAGCTTCTGTATTGTTACATTATGTTGTTTGAGGTGCAAACAATGCAATCTTGCTGGCTGCTACAGACAAAGTAGCTTTACTCTGTACTCACAACAAACACACACAGCTATACTATATACAATACCAGGACTTGTTTTAATAATGCTTATACATTTCATTATACTGTGTGGGCTCCCTACATAACACATATACAAATTATGGATAATGTGATTTGGGTTAAGCAAATTGATGTTAATGTCTTCTTTTATCTTTGCCAGGTTTCAATGGAACTAACTGTGAGAACAACATTGATGACTGTCCAAATCATCAGTGTGCAAACAGAGGAACCTGTATGGACGGAGTCAACACCTACAACTGTCAGTGCCCTCCAGAGTGGACTGGTAAGGAAGTGTGTTTATGTGTGTATGAATGCTTGTCAGTTGAACATTGAACACTCTTATATTCAGTGTTTATATGCTGTAACCCAGTGTTTCAAATCCATGCAAGGGGTTCCCCTTAGTATCTAAGGAGATCTGTGGCTGAGGCTTATCAAAACCAGAGTGTCTGTATGCTGACTATAAAGTAGAATTGAAACTAAATGTGCTCGTGATCAGGATTTTTGCAAGCATCAGCTCTTAGCTTTTCATGTTGCATGATTTGACATTATACATCCTGCTGCTGTTGTTCCTCTCTTCCTTCAGCTTGATCCACACAAGGTGTGGCTATGCTAACACAAGTGTGTGACACACTTAAGCTTTCTGCTCGCAAAGCAAACATGCATACATCAGCTTCTTTGGGGGGTGTCTGAGGTTATACTGCAGAACTATTCCAGAGATAGGAAGTAAAGGCCTGTGTGATTCTGGAGCTGTGTTTAAAAATGGCTACTGCACCTTTATAGAGTAAATATGCATCACTGCATAAAACAAGCTTTGGGAGGCAAGAACAAAAGAATCAATCAAGGCAGTTTACTATTCTCTCATTTTGCCAGTGCTCCAGTTCACTTAATTGCATAAAGATTTACTTTGTTCATGCTCTTTTATATAATAATAATTTTCATTCAAAGAAGACTATAGTTACAACAGATGTTAGTGTCACATTACAAATTTTACACGACATATTTTGCTAGGAAGACCTCTAATTTTCTTTTTTATGTTGCTGACCATATTCTCTCCCTCTTAATATCTACCTGCCTTCCTACAGGTCAGCATTGTACCGAGGATGTGGATGAGTGTCGCCTGCAGCCCAACACCTGCCAGAATGGAGGTACCTGCAGCAACCTAATGGGGAGCTACATCTGTGTCTGCGTCAATGGCTGGAGTGGATCCGACTGCTCTGAAAACATTGATGACTGCGCTACAGCTGCCTGCAGTCAAGGGTCCACATGTGTTGACCGTGTTGCCCATTTTCTGTGCCACTGTCCTTATGGGAAGACAGGTGGGTCATGAGGAGGAAACTAAACCCAGACACCTCTAAATCAAAGTCCAATTCAGTAATCTGAAAGCTGTAAATTACAGAAACAAAGATAGGACGTGCAGTTGTTTTTTGTCGTCTTTAAAAGAGATCACAAGATAATTTTCTCGAGATCTCAAATAAACGAAGGTGGTTTTCTTGAGATAACAAGATCATTTTCAAGAGATCTCAAGAAAACCGAACTTTCCCAGAGATAGGCAGATACTGATGCCACAGCCTAATCATTGCTAGAACTATCCTTAAGCAATGACAGAAGATCAGATTGAATATATTGAACAATTGATCAGCATTTCACATTTCTGTTCAATTAAGGCCTGATGCAGGCTGAAATATCTTTATGCTTTGCTACAGAAATGTTCTAAGAAGACGTTTATCTCTGTTATCTCAAGAAAATTATCTTGTTATCTTGGGAAAACAATTAAAAGAAATTATATTGAAAAAGAGAAAATCAATGAACAATGCTCATTATTTGGGAGACACTCCTGTGAGTTTACATATTTGCATGCCTTCCTTATACACTACTCCAATACACTAAATAAAAAGTCAATTTTCGACTGTACCCTTTCTAAGCTTAAGATTTGACTATATTCAACAAGTACTTTAACATTAAATTGATCCATGTAAAACTTTCAAATACAGATATTACAGTATAGAATAGATTCAGTCTTGGATTTTGATGAAACCTTGCCTTAAATATAAACCATTTTGAATGGACTTGTCTTGGATTGATCTTGGGCATTTCTTGGTCTCAGCACAGAAAAAGCATGTTTACTTTTCCTGATCCCGTTCAATGTTGTGTTCCTTTTCAGGTTTGCTGTGTCATATAGATGACGCCTGTATCAGTAACCCCTGTAGAGAGGGCTCTCAGTGTGACACCAACCCCATCAATGGCATGTTCAACTGTAACTGTCCAGCTGGCTATGTGGGCAGCACGTGCAACGTCGACAGAGACGAATGCAGCATTGGTGAGAAAAGAATGTTACCCCTGTGAAATTCTCTACATAATACAGTATGTATTTGCATGCAAGGTTCGGTCCTGTTTTGCTAACAAATTCTGCACCTGTAATCCCCAGGTACAAACCCTTGTGAGCATAGTGGTCTGTGTGTGAACACTGATGGCTCCTTCACCTGCAACTGTGTGAGAGGTTACGCTGGGCCACGCTGTGAACAAGATGTCAATGAGTGTGCCTCCAACCCCTGCCAGAATGACGGCACCTGTCTGGATCGCATAGGAGCTTACACCTGCATCTGCATGCCGGGTACACTTTTCAGAAATTGATTACGTTAACAGAATTTCTCAACTGGATAACCTTTAAAAAAACCTCAACATTTGAAATGGTCTTCATGATATGCTAATTTTAAAAAAATCTCTCCATGCATACAGGATTTGAGGGGACTCACTGTGAGAAAGAAGTGGATGAGTGTATGAGCTCCCCATGTCTGAACCAGGGTAAATGTCTGGACCAGGTCAGCCGCTTTGTCTGCGAGTGCCCAGCAGGTTTGTTCCTATGTCGTAATGTTGACCCATTTTCTCATTGTTTATCTTTCAGTTTAATGTGATGAGCTGAGCTGATTCAAATTTCAGTGGTTGAATAGTAATGTCCTCCATGTCATGCCAGTGTTCAAACCATTTTCAAAACAAACATCGCCTGTGTTTAAAGTTCAGTATGTACATGTATGTATCTTTGTGCTATTTTCAGGCTTCAGTGGTGAAACGTGCCAGATAGACATCGATGAGTGTTCCAGTACACCGTGTTTTAACGGGGCTAAGTGTATCGACCGACCCAACGGATATGAGTGTGAATGTGCTGAAGGTATGGAACAGATGCTCTAAATACGTTGAGTTAAAATGAGAATGATATGCTCCCTTTCTAATTTGGTGGGCCTACAGTGACCAGAAGAAATATTATTGAGACCTTATGATCTTTTTCGTAGGTTTCACGGGTCTACTTTGCAAAGAGAACATCAATGACTGTGTGCCAGAGCCATGCCATCATGGCGTGTGCAAAGATGGAATCGCCACCTTCTCCTGTGAATGCGAACCGGGATACACAGGCTCCATCTGTAATATTCAGGTCCAGGAGTGCCACAGCAACCCCTGCCAGAACCGAGCACGTTGCATTGACCTGGTCAATGCCTACCAGTGTAACTGTCTGCCAGGAACTACAGGTATGTAGCTTAGTGTCACCAAACATGTTGCAGGACATAAATACTATAAAGATGATGCTATTGAGGTCAAGCTGACATATTTTTTCATATATTTTTGTTGAAAGTGATGAAACAGATCTGTGGTACATGTATTCAAAGTGTCCCCTGTGTTCTATTAAGGGGACATAGCAACCATCTTCTGCTCTAACATATCCAACATTTTATTGCGTGCTGCTTCTTATTTCACAGAATGTAAACAAGACTAAAACAGGACTGGCTTAGCCTCTGATTGCTGTGGTCAAAATTACATTGAAATATGAACACAGAAGATTATGTGAAAGAGTTTTTGTCACACAACATAAATTAGCCTTGTGGGATTTGAAATCACTCTTGAGCTGCTTACCAAAAAGTACTGGTGGCTTAGGTCTCATTAATGTGCTCCTGAGAGTGCATGTTTGAATCTTTCTGGTGGCCCCTGAAAGTTTTTTTGTTGGAGGGAACAATTTGAATGGAACAGAAAGACCTCCCACCCGCCACAATCAGGGCCTCCTGTGTAGTTTCGACCCATTATGTATAACACTGTAAGTGTGCGTAGCAGTCACAATGCTGGGTCAAATGTTGCGAGCGCTACCCCACATGCTGCTTTGAGGATTAGTACCTCAGTACCACTCTGAAAGCTGGTACCGGAGTCCAGACCGCACTCTCCTTAGCAACTCCGGCGTCAGGTCTCACTTGCAGGTTTTACACACGCACTTCTCCTCCCCTGAGGTCTTTTTTTTTCTCACTGTCAAGATTTTTTTTCCATCTCCCCTCTCTGCTTCTCTTCCTTTCACCTTCCCTCTCTCACCCTTTCCCCCCACTTACTTAAAGATTGTCCCTAAAATGTTAAATGTCTCTTTAGTTTTCTACCTTCGTAGCTTCCTCTGTCTGTGCAGACACTTTCACAGCAGGCCCTTACTGTGTTACAGTTCTCTTGGGTTTTTAGTTACATTTCTACTTTGCTCCACCTCTCTTCCTTTAAAGAGCATTACTCCCCCTGGTGGTAAATGGGTTTTCTGTGATGCTCTGGAACAATACCAAAGCAGCTGCTCCGTTACTGTACTCCTTATTTGCTTGAACCAAAAGAGACATGATAGGTTGTTTTTTTACATCTTCATTTTAAATCACAGTTAATGTCATACAGTCAGATAAAACATGAATATATTTTTCATGAGTGATGTTACTGTATGAGTCTAACCTTTTAAAAATGTTTCTCTCTTCAGGGGTGAACTGTGAGATCAATGAAGATGACTGTGCCAGCAACCCCTGTGAGTATGGAGAGTGCCAGGATGGTATCAACGAGTATAAATGTGTATGCGCCCCAGGATATACAGGTATGCTTTCACATGTTTCCCACCGTAAACAAAGTGATGGCAAATAAATGTGTTAATGTATGAAATGTAAAAGGTTTCCATGGCGATGAATGATTTCATAGGAGCATATCACTCAATATATGTTGTGCTGTAGTTGTCGAAGATATGGATGAAATGATGTCCTCCTTAGGTGTGACTAAGCCCATTCCCTCCGAATTGCTCTCTAACAGGAATTAAATGTGACGTGGAGATCAATGAATGCAACTCAAATCCATGTATGAGTGGGGGAACCTGCTTGGACAAGGTCAATGGGTTCCGCTGCCTATGCCCACCTGGAACCCACGGCCCTCTGTGCCTCTCTGGGACGGACCACTGTGCTCCTCAACCTTGTGTGCATGGAGACTGTGTTGAACAGCAAAATGGGTACGTTACCTCATACTACTACACCATGTTCTGAGATAAGTCTGTTGTCATCTAATCCTGTCGTGTAATATACACTATGTTCACATTTACCTGTTAAACAGTAAGTAGGAGTAATTATTAGATGTAAAGCAAGAGTTGGGTACAGTTTTGTTCCTGCCCAAAATTTAAATTGCATCTCGTCCATATATCGATTAAATAATTAAAGTAATATCTCTTATTGAACTGCAACAGCTGCTAGAATTGATCAGACAAACCTCTAACTTTAAAAGCAAAAATTACACCCCACAACGTTTTCTATTAATAAAATAACAGTTTTAACATGATTTAGGTGAAATGGTTACTTTTAGATTTTGAGGTTTCCCTTTGTTTGTCTAGGTACCATTGTGAGTGTGAGACTGGCTGGATAGGGCAGCACTGTGACCAGGAAAAGGATGAGTGCCAGTCTGGTCCTTGCCAAAATGGTGGCTCCTGTGTGGACCGACATAATGGCTATACCTGTCAGTGCCAAAATGGATTCAGAGGTAGTAATAATAACAGCATATTTATACAGCATTTATTATGAAGCAAGGCACTTCACAAACAATAGAACAGGATCATATCTAAAAAGGGAAATATTTTCCTTTTCTCTCATTAGGTCTGAACTGTGAGAAGAACATTGATGAATGTGTATCTGGACCTTGTGGGAACCAAGGCATTTGTATAGATGGAATCAACAGTTACACCTGCCAGTGTAGTCCACCTTTCACAGGTGAGTAGCAGCAGTCACCTGAATATCACTTCGGTCCTGAATTATTTCATGTTTTTGGATTATTAAAATGTGTGCATTGTTTGAGCAGGTAAACACTGTGAGAAGGAGCTGAAACCCTGTGCGTCTCAACCATGTGAGAGGGGTGGAGTCTGTCATCCATCTCCAGACTACACCTCTTACACCTGTCGATGTCCTAGTGGTTGGCAAGGTATGTGTTTGTGTCTATATGTGTGTTTCTTTCTTGCACTTTTGTGCATCCAAGATCTATCAAATATTATGTATGCTATAATACTATGTTGATGTTACATTTATATTTATTTGTCCACTATTTTGTAGGTCCACGCTGTAGTGAGGACGTGGATGAATGCAGAAAGAGCCCATGCAAAAACGGAGCTCGTTGCACAAACATCCCTGGCAGCTACATGTGCAAATGTAAACCTGGATACAGTGGGCACAACTGTCAGACAGATATTGATGACTGCTCACCCAGTGAGTTCTTCCTTTTAACTATTAATCTCCTTACAAAGTGACAATGCACTCATAGTAAAACCTGCATTTCACAAAACCTGCTCACACCTTGTATTTGAAAAGAAATAGAGTAGAATAGAAATTTTCACTTGCAGTGTTTCAGTCCAATCTAAAACCTTCTCCTTATTCCCTCCTCTCCCCTCTGCAGACCCATGCCTGAATGGGGGCTCTTGTGTGGACGAAGTTGGGAGTTTCTCCTGTGATTGTCGTCCAGGTTTTGAAGGGGGGCGCTGTGAGACTGAGGTAGACGAATGTGCCAGTCAGCCCTGCCATAATGGCGCCACCTGCAAGGATTACGTTAACAGTATTGTATGCGAGTGCCGACCAGGTTTCGACGGAATCCTGTGTGAACGCAACATCCTTGAGTGCACTGAGAGGTGAGCTGATCATTCAAGATGTGATCCTTAAATAACACTTTTGTTTTTTACCTTGCTTAAATGTTAATGAATGCCTCCCGGTGGTTCTTATGTTCTGCACTGACCTGGATGATAAATACATCTAAACAATTTCCCTTTTGAGTAAGAAAAAGCCTCAAAGTTTAACTTTAATATGTTGGTTATACTGTACTGGGTATATAACACCATGAACATCATGGCTTAAGTAAAAAGCATATTATTCATTTTATTGGTATTCTAAAGTACTTGATTCGAAAGGGATATTGGTAATCTGTAGCATGTACTACATTAGGACGGTCCAGAGAGTGTTTCTCCTTGATTTGTTTTTCAAGTATTTTCCTTTTCCTGACTTTTCATATAGACTATATGTAGATGTATGTGTGTATAACTTTGCACACTGGATAGAGACATTTATCACTGCCAAATTTATCACCACTTTTTTTCTCTTCTCCTTGCCTTTCCAGCTCCTGCTTGAATAATGGAACCTGCATTGATGGCATTGACACCTTTTCATGCCGATGTCGTCCTGGTTTTTACGGGACGTTCTGCGAGTATGAACACAATGAGTGCAACTCCCAGCCCTGTAAGAATGGAGGCACCTGCACCGATGGGCTGGGCACCTACTACTGCTCCTGTCCCAAGGGATACAACGGACAGAACTGCCAGGTATCGTGTTTGTGCTTGTGTGCATGTCTGTGTGTCTCTGCAAGTGTAAACATGTAGCATTGTTTGCAGGTGTGTGTGTGTGTGTGTGTGTGGTCTGCGTTGTGTACATTCTTAGCAGCTAGAGGTCGAAAATGTATAGAATATTTGCTAACATTTATATTCCATCCTTACCTCTCCTTTTCTTTTTTGTATGCAGAACTTTGTGAACCTGTGCAGCCAGGTGCACTGTCGTAA
>OMOW01057241.1:2597-21969 GCA_900312555.1 Lamprogrammus exutus
TTTACTGATTTTTTTTTTTTTTTTTACACATACACATTTTTTTTACAACCTCAAAATCGTTGTGCCAGAATATTGATCCCATATCAGGTTTTTCCATCTCACTTCTCTGCAAAGACATACTGTATATCACTAATCCTCATGATTCCATGTCTGTAGCAACAGGGGTCAGTGGAGAGATGAGGAGATTTTATTGGGACATGGCACCACATGAGACAAGACATGGCAGAGTGGGGTTCCATTTTCCTAATTTTTAGTTTTTTGTTGAAAGTGAGCATGTGTGGCCTTTTAGTGCAGAGCTGTGTTCACAGCGGTATCAGATACAGGTCACAAATATAATGTGAACTGTCAAGACTAATACATTAAATCTGACACAAAAAAGAATTGACCATTAAGCCTGGAATGTGAACGTACCTTATTCGTCAAGCTCAACTTCTGCCAATAATCTACCACAAACATGTTCATGATTTAAGTGTTCGGACCAGAAAGGAAAATGTATTAACCTTTAAAATGTCATTTCGTTTTTCTTCAGCTGTCATATTAAGAACTTATAAGTTTCTATTCATCAGTTTTCCTAAAATGGCATTGTGACGGCTACCACATTGAGGCTGCTAGTCAAGGCTATCCACACCCCAAAGTTAAACATTGCCAAACATTATGTTATATTTTGCAATAACACACCACCACACCATTTTTATTTCCCAGTCATCTTTATTAAAACTTTAATTTCCTAAGTTAATGTGCACACTTAGTTAATATGTTGTTCATCATCATGTTTGGTTCATACTGTTTCTGTTTTCTTCACATACCAAGCCACCAGACGGGAGTCCCACTTCCAGGTGTGTCGCCACAAAGGGAGTGTGGTTGAAACACCACCATCACTATTTACACCCGAGGGGATTACAGAAACAGAAACAGTTCTAAATTTGAAACATTATTAATTATTTTCAGTCTTTAATTTGACGTACGTGATATTTTTATTATACAAATATTTCTGTACTGTTAATTTTTATGTCAGTTAAGTATGTATAATGGTCATTTTTATGTATTTCTGGGTTACCTGTTGAGGGAAAATGGTGCTGGTCACCAGGTACATATGTTGGTATGAGCTCCAGCAGACTGGGTTGTGTCTTGGCCTTCACTGAGGTAGCACTGGCTCAGTGGTGCCGACCTGTGTATGTCAAGCTGCAGTTTATTGGACTTTGGTATCTTATTGCTATTCACGGGGAAGTCGCAGTCACTTTTCTTTATTTAGACCAACCAGTTTTGATATTTTTCTAATTTCTTTTTTTCCAACTTTGGTTAAACTCTCAGTGTTTACCATTGTCAACTTTGGGAAATATACCCTTAAATGTTTTAACTTACTCCTGCCTCTTGTCTCCCTCTCTGGCCATGTCCTTTACAGGCATGTTAACATTTTAGGTCTGCATCACTGCAAGCTTGTAAGCCTCTGGAGAAAACAGTCCAAATAATATTCAAAATGTCAAGGTATTCCTTTATCATTGTGATCTTACAGCAATATGAGTGCAATATGTCGAGCTGATGATATTTGCAGTTAGGATCTGGTTAGCTTTCACGTTTAATTTCAAAATTAAATCACACACATTTGTTATTACCTACGGCTTTTACAATATGCAAATGTCACTCTGCTTTAGTTATTTATGTTGTAGATCATAATGTTCAGCCATTTCAACATCGCACAATTTATTATCTAAACAGGTGTAGCCCAGACACCCACTCCTTAAATTTAGGTCTGCATTTTCCTTAGAGCTTATGACTTTGCTTGCTTCAAGTTGCAACAAATCCTGATACCTTTCGTCATCTTCTGCATGTCCTCCAGCATTAGAGGTGCTCTGCATTGATGGCAAGCTCTCAGACACTCCCTCATCCATCGACCCTAATGCAAGGCAAACACCAAAAAAATATTTACTCATGTAGTAGCCATCTTCTGAATATGTGTCCACAAAACACAGAAATGAGCAGACAAGCAATGTTGCCTTGTAGATGATTAGGCTGCTGCTAGATGCACAGTCACTGTGTATCAATAAAGATTTCCACTGAACCCAATAAAAATAAATATAAAAATGCAGGTGGGGAGGTAACTCTTTAGGGCAGGGTGAGACACGTTTCCAAAACCAGAATTTCAGAAAACTGGGTCAGAATATTTATAATGGCACTTGATAACACTGACCTTCTAGAGCTAGTGTACAAGTATTTGAATACTTGTTTGTACATTGGTAATCAAGTTAAAAATGTCTAGTATTCTTATTTGGTGGATGAAGTAGCTTGAAAGTACCTACAAAGGACCTACATATATGCAGAAGTAATATAAATCTGGGTTGGAAGTACTTTTTGGAACCTCTGGGCTGTAGGAAAACCAGCAGCACACAGAAAACGTCAGACATATTGAAAACTGCAGTGACTACGCCTTATTGATTATGAATATAACAATTCTAACAGGTGGCCAAATGGGCCTATTGAAATACTAATTTGGAAAAAACAGCAAATATGTTAATCCTTAAAATTATACTCAGGACCAGCCCTAAGAGTCTAATCTTACATTTTTTATAGAAGTCCCAAATTGGGCCAATGTACCAGTACATTTTTTTCCCTGTGCACAACATTTGATATGCAGACTGTTGTCAAAGGCCAAACAAATTCTGTCATGTCTTTATAAGATTAGAGAAAGCCAGTAAGCTATTTCAGCATTTGAAATGGTGAAAATCACTGCAAACTGCATCTTACTAAAATGGTTTCCTTTATCAAACAATGGAAAAGTACCACACTCAGTACCCAATGTTCACTTCAAATCCGCCAAAACACATTTTGTGATTAAAGTGCCTCATTAGTCTGTGTGTGAAATTTCAAAAATAGATTTGAAAAATGGAGATGGTTTTAAGATGAAGTGCAATCATTTCAAAGATGCAGATATATGACACAAAAGATAAACAAGTCACTTGGTGTGAACTCAAGTCTTCTCACTGCAACTCAAATTGTTTGTTACTGCCTGCTTACCTAAAGCAGCGCTCCATTTCTCCTGACAGACTGACAGAGAAAGCTTTACCAAATCTCTATTGTATTTTCAACAATATAATAACATGGATTATCAGTGGTAAAATACACATTATATAATGGGACGAATACCTGATCTAAATCAGGATGTTTCAATCTACCATTCAGCAAACATACAGTAAGCCAAGTACTTTTCATCTGGGTTTTTTTGGCACTGCTTTTTGTGGTCTGTTTAAGAAGAAGATTTCAAGTGTACCGGGCGAGCTGATGAGTAAAGTAAAATTTTGTTGAGAGAGAGAGTACTGTTACTACAGGCATTGAACAGTGAGTTTTAAGTGGGTGGCTAATAGTCAAAATGGGGTTTCAGTGAGAAAAGGTTTTAACAGATTTAGGTTAAATCAAATCAATCAGTACACAGAAAATAATAGCAAATGCTCCATTTTCATGTAGTGAATTTAAAAACACCATGCAACTTCATGTGTTGCCCACTACCCATAGTCGTATATATTCTTTTCGTCTAAGAAAATTTTACTACGGCAAATAAAACATGCATGAGTAATTCAAAATAATGTGAATCAGTTAAGTTAGGTATTGACAATGACTTAGACAATCCCACCTATGGAAGAGGACTGTGGACTGATGAGGAGCTCCTCTTGGACCTGTTCACTCCCTGGCACTGTCTGCTGGTCACTCAGTGAGCTCTGGGAGACACTCACTGGTTGGGAGGATGCCTCTTGAACTTCCTCATCACTGAGACGCTCTACCTTCACCCTTACATCCTCTTCCTCTGCTGTCACCGGCGGAGATACTGTCTTGGAGCTCTCACATGTTAAGAAATCATTAAGCCGCCGGCTGACTACCACGTCCGAGGTCCCAGGTGTGCCCTGCTCTAGGCACCGCGGGCTTTCTGGGAGCTTTGGCTTTTCTGAGTGGAATCTCCGATCAATGCCAAATGGAAAAGTCCATGGAAAAGCTAGAGATGACTCCACAGGCTGTGCGGAGCCGTCTGAAAATGAGGGGGACGGATTGGGGATCTGAGGGGATGTGGTGACCATTTGCGTTGTACATTTTAGCGGGCTCTCAGGTGATGCCATTGTTACAAAGCTCTTTCGTTTTCGTCGAGACTCACGACACATGGGAACATTTCTCTCCATCACACTGCAGTCAGATGACACAGGCGACACGCTGCCATCCAGTAGTGTCAGGGCACAGTTTGAGGAAGCGCTCTCTGGTGCAGATTCATGTGGTTTATCTGCTGTCACATTGTTGTTGTTACCTGGGCTCCACAGAATACTGGACTTCATGAACTCTGAACAAGTACTAGCCACAGCAAACATCTGCATGTAACTTGCAGCTGCCAAGACATCGATAATATTCTCTGTGCTGATAGAGAGGGTTGACGTGTAAGCATATTCCAAGAGAGGAGCGAAACCACTAACAGTCACATGATGAAGGTCCAACACAAACTTGTCCTCATCCTCTGGCCGGCCCACAAGTTTGGAGCGGAAGAAATCACTACAGCAGGCAAGGACCACCTTGTGGGCAAGGAAGAGCTTGTCCTGGACCCGGATGGTGACATCACAAAGGTGCCCCTCGTTGCGCAGTGCATTGAGCTTCTCCAGCATCTCCTGGCTGTGGGAAGTCGAACTGTGGGTAAAAGTTTTGACCCCCATACTGGAGTCGGTTTCTGACTGAGTACAAGAAATGGCTCCTGCAGAGAGAATAAAATAAAATAAAAACATGTCACCGCTAAACCATTACATATAATATCAGATCATATCATATTATATTGAGGGTTTTTCCTGCATAGAGGATTATTTGGCAGCCGACAAACACTTCTCCTTTTGGCGAAATGCAGGCATCTAACCAGCAGATGGAAAGAAAGTACAGCGACCACAAATGACAACGGAAAGTGCAGAATTAGTGGCATTAAATACCTGCTAACATGTCGCTAACCAACTAGCAGCTATGCTAGGCAACCTGCCCATATCATACTTATACAGGTTGGATAGCCAAGATAGCAGACAACTGGTTCCGTCAGCTGTGAGGGACAAAAGATGAATATAATGCGCTTAGAGTTTGTTATTTACAGATTGTCAGATTGAAATTCTACATGAATGATTTGTGGTGCTGACATATTAGGAAGTTCTAGTATTGTTCCCCTCCTCTTTCAGCTAGTAAAATCCCTGATATTGTATTATTTTATATACATTTAATATGTTTTTCTTCAGTTTACCAATACTTTCAAAATGCTTAAGGCAATGCAACTTCATTAGTGATCAATAGGTAAAGAGTCAAAATGTGATATCAAATATTACTTCTAGGGCTGCAACTATTTTGATAATCGATTAGTCTGTCAATTATTCTTTGATTGATTGATTAGTTGGATTGTTTCAAAAATCTTACAAAATATATATTTTTATAAAGATTTCCAGTGTTTGAAATGAGATGCATAAACTGCAACGTGTAGGCGCTCACTTTTAACCAATAAAACAGGTTTTTATGAATAAAGCAATGTTAAGTGTATAGTGGAGTGAATATGAAAAAATGGGTATAGGTACAGAGAGACTGGGGTACTCTCTGGGTTAAAGCAGGGTAAAGCAAATGCAGGATGAAATGTCAAGTTATGTAAGAACAATCAAAGCAGATGCACCACAATGTGACCCAGACCCATGTGGAGGCCAGTGCACTAAAGGATTCTGAGCAGCTGTCTGCAAAACATGTGGATTCTCTGAGGCATGACATTTTCCATCAAACAAAAGCTTAAGGGGTGTCTCGCAGGGAGAACTACATACACACACCCCTTCAGACACACAGAACGAGCAAAGGAAAATACTCTCAAACTCCAATTTTGGTTATGTAAAGGCATTGTAAATCATAGAACTGGGCTGAGAAGGTGCACCACAAAGTTCCTACCATACACCACTGAACAAGCCTAATATAAAATAGCTTTGATAAAGAGAGTATCCTGTTACGGTATCTCCTTGTCATTTCAGTATAATATCTAATAGCATAGAAATGCCAAAAAGTTATTGTGTGTTGGGAAGCATTACAAAGGAAAAAAAAAAAAAGAGGTAACGAGCAATAAATTGTCAGGCACCAACTGGAAGAAAGGGAAAACTGCGAGACCCTGACACTCCATTGGTTTACGTGTGCAGCCGGCTTTTTGTCACAGTTAAGTCAAATAAGTCACCCAATTGTCAGCTTAAGGATAACTACGTTGCTGTAAGTTACCCTAAAGCATTTTGACAGTATTGAGTATGACATTATTCACTTGTGTAGTAGTCACAGTCCAATAGTCTCAGTAGTTGTAGTAGTAGTAGTCACTTCTGGCCATTCAGTGGGATCATTTCTCCAAGACATGGAAGGAAGGGAGAGGAGTCCAACAGCAGTGAGCTTCTCCAGGAACCTGTTCCCCCCTGTTAGGCTCTGTCCCAAAATTGTCCTTTAAGCCCTACTCAGACAGTAAATGCTTCTCAGGGGGACATATGTGAAGATCACATTTACATGGCTCCTCTGTGATGTGAGCTTGTGCGTTCCAACAGCAAGCACAATCACAGGATGAGTTTTGTCCTCTACAAACTGCTCAGTACATTTATTGAAGTTGCCTATTTTTTGCTTTTGCCATAATTTAAGCCCTTTGCAAGGAGCAATTTTCATGAGTGATTTTAATTGACGGAACTGGGATCATGAATTTCTTGAATGCTATTCGAGTGGTCTACATGTTGCATGATATGGGTAAAAAGAATTCAAGCCGAAGCTCAATGCAAAGATTACCTGTTGCGGAAATTATGATGGACAATTTACTCCAGTTGCTTGTTTGGAGTCCTCTAAGTACTTTCATTTTTTTATGCCTGTGTGTCTCCCCCCAGTGTGAAAGCAATATTCCCATTGTGCGAAATGCACAAATGATCATTTGCACTAAGATGACCAGTTAGATCATGGAAAACAGTAGGTAATTTGGCCCAGAATTGTCTCAGAGGTCACGGGACACAGACATTGTTGATTCGGACGGCGATAAAATCACTACCACCTGTAAATGGAGCAATTACCTCATATTCCCATGTAATTCATAATTAATTTACTTATTATTTTACTTTTGACATTCTGTCAGGAGAGGCAAACAGAAACTGCTCTTTCTTCTGACAGGAGTTTAGTTTCGTTGATTCACAGCTTCATTGCAATGATTCACACTGGCTGTCCCTGATGGGCAGGGGTTTTTCTATTCCACCATGAGGCTTTTTTCATCGTAAAAATATCTCCTGTAAGGCGATGTTACCAACATAATCTCATACTAAGTTCTACAGTCAAGGGTGTTACATCCCTTAAACCTATTAATGCCAACTTAATATACATTGTTGTAATGGTCTATCAAGGACTTAGCAATTAATCATAATTAAATTGAAATCGTGATACTGTACAAGTCACAAGTGCACTGGAGTCAACTTGCACACTCACTTTTTGCACACTGTTGTTTGGCACATCCTCGGTTTAACGTTTACATAAGCTTTTGAAATTGTTGCACTCTGGTCTTATCGCTCTGGTTTATTTCATATCCCCAAATCAATGGTGCTTATTATCTATCCTTGGTTCTTCTTGTTTTACCTGGTTTCACTTGGTTCTTGTTGTTTATAGCTTTGATTATAGCTTTTTTGGTCTTGTTGTTTACACTTTTTAATTTTGTTGTTTATATATTTATTGTTGTTTATACCTCATTTATTACTTACATATCCTACTGGCTTTGTTGTATTATACTTAATATTTGCATATTGCTGGTTTGCAGTATATACTTTTATGCTGAATATTTTGCTCTGAAGATTTAAATTCTGCTTCAATTCTGTTTATTCTGGTTTTAGTTTAGTGCTACATTTATTCTTACCTTCCAGGGATCATGCTGCTGCAACATGACAATTTCCCTTGTGGATCAATAAAGTACGTATATCTATCTATATGAAAATGTGCTATTATTAAATTGCAAAAGGTGGGCATTTCATTCATTCAATAATGTCTGGGTGCACTGCATGTGCCAGAGACGCATTATCTACTCTATAGAGTTTGTCAAGTATAAAATAATATAGACTCTAAAATGTTAAAGATCCATGTATATTAATCATATGCCATGTCCCCTGTTGGAAGTGGTGGCTAGTAATTTAAATTCCCTAGGGTGTGTGCTTTGGCACAGAATTACTTGTTCAAACCAACAACCAGCTCTTCACCAGAGAGCATTTACTACAAGAGTCACTGTTGTAACATCACTTTCGTCCTGTCTCAAATTAGAAAAGGAAGACAAATATCTGAAGCCTAAGTGCTGTCAGGTCACACAAAGAACTGTAAAATATCCTTCACCATGACAATGTGTTCATAGTTTGCTTTTTTCTTACTCTTATTGTTCTTGTTGTTTTACTTTTTTCATATATCAAAATGGGTGTGATTCTGATAATACAAATATTAGTTTAGTTTTGGAATTTAGTGTTTGTTGTTGTTAAAATAAACTTTTAAAAAAGGAGTGAATTTATGCATTTTAAAGAGAGCTGTCACATTATATGTTTATCATATCGTAGATCAAATCGAAATTAGAATATTTTTCAGAATAATCGCAATATGATGTTTTGATTAAAGGAATCTCCTTCAGTCCTCACTGTATGAATAGTCCTGAGTCACTACACTTACTCTGATTAATAATCGTGTAAAAACGTTGCCAAGAATCAGCAACAACAATTACAATACAAGGGAAATCCACCAAAATACACTGCAAAAACACATCTGACATACTATATAGGATGGTGCTTACGGGGTACTTAGCCCATAACACCGTATCTGTTTACTAAAAACGGATGACAGGTTTCTGGGCCTTCACAGCTTACATACAGAAGACAGTCTGTAAATCCAAGTGCACACAGAGACAATACGCTTTGACGAAAAGGAGGACAAATAACATCAAAAATCTACATTACAAATTGTTTAGCAAACACGAGCTAATCTATAAATTACCTCAGCCAGGAGAACAAATGAAAGACATCCGGTTCAACTGCCACAATAAAAGGTTTTGTCGGGTGTGTAACGTTTTTACCACACAGATACAGTATAATACGTAATAGTCAGTTATATTTACTGTCTAATAAAATATGTTGTTGAAACACCATTGACAATTATGACCAAAATATTATTTTTTTAATTATAACACATCCCACTACTATTCAGCACATTGTGGTGAGTTTGATAGATCTGTTTGGTGCCATTTTGCTCATAGTGTGGTTAGCCATTGAAACCAATTTATATTTGTGTTTGTGTCGAAGGGAAAGCAAATAAAACATTCC
The DNA here is from genome assembly GCA_900312555.1 of Lamprogrammus exutus. Taxonomy (NCBI): domain Eukaryota; kingdom Metazoa; phylum Chordata; class Actinopteri; order Ophidiiformes; family Ophidiidae; genus Lamprogrammus; species Lamprogrammus exutus. The sequence goes on from OMOW01057241.1 coordinate 11,924, forward strand.
ATACAAAACCAATAACTGACAGTGGCGCCAATGCTTAATCTATAACCTGGCGTGTTGCTTTTATTTTGAAGCCACACTCACCAAATTTACGGTATAATACTAACGCTAGCAAAATCGACGTAGTTTAGCTAACGGCGGTTAGCCACCAAGCTAGCGGAAGCCCAAAAAAGAAAAACGTATAAGTTGGTTAATTTGCTCGTCCGGACACTGGCAAGACACCCGAGTTTTAAAATTAATGTACCCCCGGCGTGACTGGACTGGAGGCGCTTTACCTTGTGCTGTCAGGTGTGTGGTAGCGGCTGGGCCTCGGGATGCAAACAGCTCTGCTGACAAAAAGCAGCGACAGTCGGAGACAACCGAGCTCTCCACCGCTCCACTCCACTCACTTACATTCCCTACGCTTCTCCGGCAGTTGTCAGCCTGCCAGTCACTCAATATGAGAATATTATTCAACCCTCACACTAACTAACATTGCAATAATCCTGTATTCAAAGTTTCAAGATGCTGGTTTCATTCCTTTGTGGTCGGTACTTTCCTTTCTGCGCTTTATTTGTATCCCATAATGCAATGCGCATCCTCACTGTTTTGTACAGTACTAAGAACCAGTACGTCACATTTTCCTATCATGTACAGCTGAGTTCATATCAGTACACTGGATTGTGAATTTCGATTCTACGATGATTCAACGATGTTAAATGCAGTGTGTGTGTCCATACATGTGTGTAACTGTGTGTGTGTGTGTGTGTGTGTGTGTTTCAAAGCATGTCTCTGTGTTAGTTCTGTGCTTGTCCACATATATATATATGGGTTTTTTTGTTTTGTTTTTTATTTTGTCCTCATTAATTATGTACTTTATCACATTCTGTTTTAGTAAATATATTTCACACCGAAGTAACACTTTTAACAGCATTTCCCATTGACTTTTGTAAACATACACACAGATATGCTCTATTGAAAATTTTAATTGTGGTAGATCATTTCATGTTCAAATCTTCAATTTTCTGTATAATTTCTGATATATTCTATTTCCTTTTGTATCCCATGACAATCTGTCCCTAAAATGTCCCATTTTCTCCACAGTAATCAACAGTTTGACCTTTTCTTTTTTGTGCAATTTTAATCCATTCCATTGTCTAATACTGTATTCATCTTGGTATTCTTAAACCAACAAAGACTTTCATGTCAGGCAAGCTTAACTCAGAGTTGGATGAGGCTGACATTAAAAATAAGATAGTACTGTAACCGAGCATTAAAGGTTCATATCACTGCGCAGACATGAGCAGACAACACACCTCTATACAACAGCAAAACACTCAACCAGCCTTACAGCAACCCCAGAGGGATATTCCCAACATACAACTGAAAATACACAGAACATGAAAAGGTCTGTTACAGTACCTTTCAATCATTAAAATGTTCTGCATTATCAGGACATTATGGCTATGATGTTTGGTGTTGATATCTTTTATCATTTTTGAAATATTAAGTAATTTTTCCCATTCAAATACATTGGGAAGAATCTTCAAACATCCCTCAGACCATGCCTACTTTAAGCCCTTCAAACTTCAGCATACTTTCAGCAAGAGAAAACGTTCAAAAACTTGAATGGGTCTCAAGACTTTCAGACCAGTTTTGGAGATATCACAAGTGTAAAATAGTTATGAATTGAAGATTTTTCAGCTGTTAACATTTGTGTGTATTATGTGGCAAGTGGACGCAAGTCACAGCTGATTGGCTGACAGCTATTCCACTCTAGCTTCAGCTGTTGGAGAATTTTAACCCTCAAAAAACGTCTTCATCCCTTAATACAAGAGGTTCAGAATTTTCCCCATTTCGGTTAAAATCTTCACCTGACAAAACACATCTTTGTCTTTTCAAGGCTTCCTTATTTTTTCAGCCGTTTTAGACAATAATACACCACTGCGTTCAGGAAGTTCTCCTGCCACTCACGGCTCAACTTGGTTTCAGACTGGAATTAAAGTTTTTGAAATCTGAAAATGAGTTACGACAACGACAGTTATTCGAAGTGTGGTTTTGGGGCATTTTCTGGCTTCAGAGTGACTCTGTTTTTGGATAGACAGTGAATTGGATGCACTTGTGTTTGTTAACAATCGGCAAAGATCAAATTAATTTCCCTCCCCCCCACACACACACACGCACATTGTATTCAGATTATACAACTATTGACATCTGATATGGACAGACACGGAACTAACACATAAAATCATGATTTGAAACACACACACAGAGGTACACACATGTATGGACACACACGCACACATGCACACACCCACTGCATTTAACATTGTCATCTTACTTAACAGTTGATATAGACCGACATTGAAGTAACAGTGGTTTTTGGATTGACAGTGAATCAGCATAGACAGTAAATCAGCATTTTTCACGACAACACGATGACAACATGGGATAATGAATTAATGTCACAAATGTTTGTTTATAATATTGTGACCATATAATTATGAGGTTTTATCTGGTCCAGACCCATGTAGTGCTACAGGGCTTTAATGTTTTGCCACTCTGGCTATCTGACCTCTTAAGTAACCCACCCTAAACACATACAATCGAGCAATACAAAAATAACCCCTCAAGAACATAAAAACATGCTTGACTTGTTTTCAACTACAATGTTGAGATCATGATAAGCCACATGGCATGACTTTTAACATTTAAATGTAAAGAGTGGCTTTCATACATACGATGTATAGTGAAATAAGATAACAGCTTCTGTAACAAGAAAGGCGTTTATAAACTATAAGCTCCTCGCTGCACCTCTCTGAACTGACCGCCGCCTGTAAGCGCTTTCACGTACTGTATAACGGCAAGCCGACACACCCTTGCCTGTCTTGCGGTTGACAGCCTCAGCTTCTTGTCACAGAGAAACCGCTCTGTAGCGATCAGTAACATGTTCATATTTGCGTGTTAAGTGTTTTATGTTGGATGCCTATGTAAAGAATTGGCTGCACAATAACAATTTATTACACCATTATGTCAATAAACAAGAACAGAAAAAGCCTCTGCTGGCCATCAGCTATCATCAATCAGCAAACCATCAACAGATGTAACTCATTGTGCATGACACACATACATTGAATACATACATTAAAACGAACATACATTAGAAAGCACATGGCCTTTGTCACTTGGCAACAAATGTTTCTGCCCAAGGTCAAGTCTCAGACACGCCTACTTCACCGCCATTATGTGTGTCTCATTTGGATGAAAACAGTCCACACCCCGCACTTGTGCTACAAAGTCCAGACTTCTCAAAGTCTGCCTAATGTACTCCCTCAGCTCGCCCAAGTGTGGAGTCAGCAAGTCAGCTCATTGGGATATGGCCATAGTTGCAGAAGAAGAAATGAGGACCTTTCTAGAATTTTTTTTATTGTTTGTTTTGAGTTGTTTTCTGGTTATTTTCTACTCTTTACGCATTTCAGACTTTTAGCTAAATCTTCAGTGATGAATTACAGATTTTCAGCTTCCTTTAAATATGTTCAACAAATTTAGGACTCTTTTGAAATGAGTATGGTATTTATATCTTTGATATTTTTGAAATATTTAACAATTTTCCAAAAGATAAAATCCCATTCAAATACTATGGAAAACATTTAAACATCCTTTTAATATATTGAAAAAAATCCAACACCTTCAAACCATCCTAATTTTAGCCCTTCAACCTTAAGCATACTTTCATCTAGCAAAACCATTCAAACATTTTTCAGGTCTCAAGACTTTAAACTTTTAAATACGACTTCACCATTTTAAAATCTTTAATGGTTTTTGGGTTATGATGAGTTTAATGTGGTTATGATTTTTTGGCTTTTGGCTGAATCTTAAGCGATTGATTTTAACTTTTTTGCTTCTTTCCAAAAGGATATACACAACATCATATGGGGTTTCAGTCTGTAAACCTGCCATGAAATCTGCCACACCTTGCTTTTAAAAAACACTGACCTGCCTAAAAGAAAGTCTTTTGTCTGGCTTACAGTGTCTGATGGTCTAAATGCCATTACAGTCAATGCTATTTCATGCTGAATGCTGAAAGCTTGTTTGCAATTTTTGGGGTATGAAAATAATCAAACTTAAATATCTACAAGTGAAAGCTTCAGCTCAATTAAAAAACACTTGGTTACTTCCACCAAAACCCTCTACAGGACTAAATATAAATCTGAGGCTACACTGAGGCCCCTCTATTTCTAAATGTAGTTTAAAGTGATACTACATTTCTAAATTCAATTTCAAGTTTCGCTTGACATGCTAAACATGTTGAAAAGTCTCTAACTCTCTAAACTACTCTGCATGTAAAGTAAGTTATAAATTTAGTGTTTAGTGAAAGAATGTTGTTCAGTTATACATGCAGGTTGTTGTAAGGAAAAATCCATAGAACACTGATTTTACAAGGCGTTATTGCCATTCTAGCATAACACAGTTCTGTTTGGGAATCCACAAGATATGTTCAGCTTTTATTGAGGTGTTCATTACTTACATCTTTGCGATGTTGAAGTAATAGCACTGGGTTCCATAAGATTCCATTCAAAGGCCTACAGACCTGGTAATTGAATGCTAAATACAGTATCTCCAGAATGCTGTAACTTACAAAAACAACACACTGTCAGTGACCTAGTTCAGGTGAAAAATTACCTGATAATCACAACATTTGGTAAAAATTGTCAAAGTATCACTCTAACATGAATCATTCAGCAACCAGTTTCGTAGAATTTTGAAATGCAGATTCTCTTAGGTAGTGATGCTGGTCTTGCCATGTACAACCATGAAAATGGACTAGTGTTAGCACAACAATCTGGCAATCATGAAGTAATGGAGCTGTTTCCACGCAATAGAAAAAAGTGCCAATGTGAGGATGGTCTCACATCTTACCATTTCTTTTTGGTTGTTATGATAGAAAGAAGCAATAAAAAGAGCTAATTATTGACATATAAGTGTTTATTTGACAATTTTTTATAGATAAAAATCTCGAAGACAGCAGCTTCTACAACGTTAGTTACATATCCAAGGTAAACACTTTACAAAAATAAATAGTTTAAAAAGGAAGCTGTAATAATAAAATAGTATGGTCCTTCACTGAAGGGATATAGGCCTAAAGTTCCATCTCTTTTGCTTTATTACATACTGAAACTAAATTAACAACTGGAATGAAGATACAAATATACATACACAAATCTGAGAACAACTGTGAGTGTTTGCTTATGATGCATTAACAAATGAACATCTGAACATGAATAAAATTAATGTTATGTTTCATACACATGGTATATATTATCCTAATCAATTAACTCAGTACTAACGTTCCCAATGTAGCAATTGTTGCATTGCAGATAGTTTGCACCACTGTTCATCACAACTGCATTATAATGTACCCAAGAAAAGACTAAAATAAAACTACAGGGCAGAAGAAAAGTGATCTGTTTGGGGTTTTCTAGTCTGGATTCTGACCAGTCATTAGCTAAGCTTAAACCTTTACACACTGTGCAAACTCAAATTCTATCTATTTCTATGAATTCTACACATCTACATCATTGACACAAAGGCCCCTTTACCAACTTGCATTCAAGGCAATATTTATACCTTGCATTAACATCCATCTTCGCTATCCTGATACGTTATCCAAATACTCATATCCGATTATGGTACTTGCATGTACACCTTGCATCAACATGCACCCTGGTAATCTGGATATGTAGTCTGCATTGCATTCAGATCTCAGTAGGCTGGTTGTCATGCTATTTAAACCCTTCCTTTCTCCTTGCTCCATGGACAATCAAGATTCATTCATAAATACATTTATGCTTGGGTTGTTACCGCTGTGTTCTTGTGATAGGTCCCCATTCATGGAAAGTCTAAGCTCCCACATTATTAACTTGTATGAACAAGAGCCAGCAGAATTGGGAAGGGCGGGTGACGTTTATAACTCGTGGGCTCATTGTATGAATGAATGTGTCTCCACTGTATGCATAGCATACACCTGGATGCTTGTGACATAGATCTGATCACAATGCGAGCTCGACCACATGCAAATCACATATGTATGTGGTCTGGCAGATTGGATAGCATTCTGATCACAATGTGTTCTGAAAGCATTTACACCTACCATTAACATGAGGTCTCAGTATCCAAATAATGTATTACAATAACGATAATGCATGTGTAAAGTTGTAAATGGGACCACGTTGTTCTGATGTAGGCTATAGCTTGCACAATCTAAAGTCCAAGATGTTATCATATTTGGTGTCAGTGAAGGTTTTGCTCACCATCCATCAGCCAAACTATCCCATTAATTCGGTCACCCCAGGACAGTTAACAAACCCAATTTTCAGGATGAAAACATCAATAGTCAGTTAACACAAATCACACTTTCGTAATATGTGTAAGCAACCAAATATCTTAAAATCCCAATGCATCCACCTTATGTACCAACCTTAATAACTTAGGTAAACGGCTCAATAAAAGCTTTATTGGGGGTTGATTTCTATGAAGGAGAGCTGGAGGCATATTTATGTTTTGCTGGTGTTTGACAGTAGTTTTCATGCCACCATAACAACCCCACTTTAAATGACAGCTAAACACAAATTAAAACACATACTGTAATCATACCAAATGTTGGAAACTAATTGCAAACTTCATTCAAAAAGTTATTCTCCATTTAGGTTTGGACCAGAAAACTTCTCTTTGAGGAGAAAACACACAGCACCTTCATCTAGCATCTACATACTGGATATCACATGTACAACCTGAGGTAGATTTCCATTGTCTCAGTTTTCAATAGTGGTTGTCAAATGTCAATAAAAGACAAACAACAAATTAAGGCAAATGCCTGTGATGTGAAGCCAGCTGGTAAGTTCAGTCAGGCTGAAAAGAGAATTGTTAAAATGTCACTGTTGCGGCTCTTTCAGAAGGTCCTCTGCGCTCATGTTCTTCATAAGCACTCTTGGTTGAGACATTCTCCAGAGACTGGCTCTGGCATTTTGTTAGGATCACACTTCTCTGGCTCAACAGATTTCCCAGTGTAGTCTATACAGAAGACACTACGGCGACGCTCCCCCTGTCCACAAGTTCGTGAACAAGCAGACCAAGGCCCAATTTGCCATATGGGGCATGGCAGATCCCCACAGGGTCTGATGTCAGCAGGCTTCAGGTCGTTATCACACTGGCTGGAGAGGAAGCCCTCACTGTCTTGGCATTCCACACTCCTTCTAGACCATCCAGAGCCGCAGCTTTTGGAGCACTCAGACCACTCACCCAACACCCACTCAGGTATGCCGAACGGATGGATCATATGCAAAGACACAGATGACGCCTTCTTCTCCTTGGATTTATTGAAGGTCACGTCTCTTGGGATGAAAAAGGTATATTTGACCTTAGGAGGGTTGGCGTCCCCACCAGTGGTCAGAAGTTGGATAGTGATGGCCTCCTTAAGCTGCCTGAAGCTCTGGATCCTTTCCAGTGTAGTGGATGAGCCGCTGTACTTTAACACAGCACCTAGCACAGGAATGTCCTGCTCAACCGTAGACACGGAAAAGTTGCCATTAAGGATGTAACCACCATTCTCTCTCTTTACAGCGAGGTAGTTCCCATCATGTTTGATTCCTCGATGGCTCCGCTGTTTGATGTCAATGTTAGTTGAGCCAATAGGAATTGTGACAATGTCACTGTATCCATAGCTGGTAGAGAAAGAAAAGAAGGGGATTTCAGATAAGACTTAAGGTTAATAATAATAATAATAATAAATTCAATTTATATAGCGCCTTCATTGCTCCTCTGTCTTGCAACTATCTTTTACCTTTTACCATGAATATTCATCTGCTATCTAGTCTCATTAGGACCAGAGACATTTTGTGTATAGTATTTTTAAGCATTGGGATTTAAACACATTACAACTGACTGTTTGCAATAGGCAGGTTAGGACTATTAGGTGATACTCAATTTTGTATGATTTTGGGGAAATTACTTCCGAACTAGGTCACTGACATTGGGTTTTTTCTAAGCTGGAGCATTTTTTTGGTGATATTTATTTACTTCTCAGGTCAGTGGGCATTTGAATGGACCCTGTCAGAATCCTGTGGTATTTCTTCAACAGCACAAAGACAAAAGTTAAACACGCAACAATAAAAGGTAAATGTGGTTTTTCCAATCATAACTGTGTTATGCTATAATGATGGCAATGACTTGTAAAATCTATTTTCTTTGGGTACTATTTTTCCTTACAATGCCATGCATGTTCATCTCTGTCACATTCTTTCAGCTATTTCACGCTATGGGGCAGTCCAGTGCTTTCCATAAGTGCCAGATGCCGGCCAAACAGCCGACTACTCATTTAAGTCCAGACAGCTTGGCTTTAAATATCAATAGCTATTTACAGACTGTGTGGGGTAAGAAGAAGAAGAAGCCTAATTCTCCTTTACGATAATTCACTACATGTTTACAATCGGGTAGGCAAACACATCAAAATATGCAATAACTGAGATCAGTGTATATGATGGAATAGCGGCATTAGAATGTGCAAGAGGCCACCAAATTTGGGCTATTACGGCCAAAATATTTCTCAGACGGGCATGCCCCCAGACCCCCCAAGCTGGCTACTTTTCCCCTCTGGCTGGCTACTCCATATCCTTGTGGAAAGCCCTGCAGTATCGTTCAACCAGCGAACTAAGAGGACACCAGGACGTTACGATAGTAATGAAAAATACAATAATTTCAGAATAAATTGTCATAGGAAACCATTTTCTGAGGCAACTGTGAACATATTAGTATCTAACTAAAAGTATAACTTCATGTAGAGTAGCTTTTAGAGGCTTTTCCATGAGTTCCATGGACGCATTCTGTGGTTCTAGTCCACTACTGACCTGGTAAGTGATCCAACTTACAAAAAAACAATGTCAGTAACCTAGTTTGAACGTAATTTCCCCGTAAATCATTACATTTTGTAAAATCTCAAGAGTATCACTTTAAGCTTCATACATAACACCATCAACAAATTTGAAAACATACGAGGTATGTCATTAAGCAGCTGTCAAAGTACTTATTTAGTGGTGAAAGTATTCAAAGTTTTTCTTCTCACTTTTACATTTAATCAGCAGCAATTATAAACAGTGACACCTTATTATTAAATATTCAAACCCAGAGTCATCAAAGGTTTGTAATGAGAAGAGAACACTATCTAGAGGGGCACCCATTAGATCACATACCTATGCGAAGATAAAATTTGTCTGTCTTATTTAAATTGAGCCCAAACTTCTTTGGTGAAACTCCCTCTTAAAACAAACAAACATGGAAAGCTACACAGAAATAGCAGGGCTGACACAAGGTTTGAACCCATAACCTTCTACCTGTGAGGAAGTGGTGCTTGTAGGTGAGTGTTGTTAACAATAATGACCTGGTCCCACCCCTGTTCTATGTAGGGAAATCTCAGCTCAATTAAGATTAAGTTCTTGGGGAATGATTAATAGAATCAATATTCATAACTTAATCAAATACTTCATCCACCGAGATAATCTGATAAATGATCTGAGAAACTTCCCTAGTGCCCAACTACGGCGAGTACTGATTTGTACCAAAAGCAAGTCAACAAAATCTTACAGTTTGGGGACCCAAGATGTGAGCACAAACCACACAACAATTTCACCTTAAATTTAAGTAAACACTACAACAACTAATCAAACTGACATGAACACAGAACACAGTCTTTGAAAATTGTCCTAGGGCAGGACAGAGAGCGGTTTATTGACTTCAGATGTGATGTGGCCTGTTGACTTGTTGTCTTAAAAGGGAGTCACACAGTTTTGCTTAAAATAGCTCTGGATATGAAGTCACAATAGTATCTTAACATTCTGTTCAAGAATCATGTTTTATATCACATGGGGTCACAAGTTTGCTGGTTGGAATCATGTGATCATGGCCCTCCAGCCATTTCATGGGGTGTGATGGGAGTTTCCTTTCGTCAGTCCTTGACTAATTTCCTCATCTCACGCAGGGGAGATAGCATTAAATAGTTTACTATGTAGGGAAAAAAA
>OMOW01057243.1:3642-13717 GCA_900312555.1 Lamprogrammus exutus
TACTGCAGGCGTTTGTGCTCTTACCGGTCATCAACAGTCCAAATAGTATAGTACACTACTACTTACCACGTATTTACCTCTTTACTGAGGTGTATCTGAACCCGATGCATATTTACTTTACTTTCAAGTCATTAATAAAGACACTAGACACTGAACTGTGCCAAAATTTTGCCATTTCCCCACCCATTTTCCCAGTTATTTCCCAGCAATTTAAGCCTATTTTACAGACTCTCAAAGCTGCTGTTTTATGTGCTGTATATCAAATTTCCTAAGTTTTTAAGAAAATGTCTGTAGAGGAGATAGTGTGCAACAAAAATTAAGCACACTGCATTGTCCACGTTACTCTTCCATTGTAGGTATTATTAAAGAATAAGGCTGACTTTTTATAAGGATTCTAATATGGTTGGTATGATCTTGAACACTCCTAATCAGTTAAATCAGTCAATCATAATTAAAATCATTCCTCAAACCTTTTATTATTATTATTATCCTTTTATTATTCTATTCTATCTTCATGATTCCACTCTATTAACTTTGTTAAGCAGTATTTTCAGTTGGTTTAAAAAAAAAAGATTTTCATGTCTTATGTCTTTACATCTATTATAGAGTACTTGTTTAGAAATGTTCTATATAAAGTTTATTACTGTATTATATTATTTCTCATCAGATAAAGATAATGATACAGTTTTTTATGAAATCACTTGACCAGGATGTTACATCTCCCCCCAAAAAGCAGTCCCTGTGTGATTTATAAGCCTTACACACCAAAATAGAGCATATTATTGTCATAGTGTAATGAGTGATTAGATGCGAGACCACTCTGTTATTAAATGTGGCGCTCTGCTGTCATTGCACTTAGTGGTTTCTGTAAGAGGCGGGTTTGTGTAGAGAAATGTTATTTTCAGGAGACACCAAAACATTTTCCTGATGTTTACATTGTAATATATTGTTCTGTGAGTAGACATCTGTGTGAGCTGATGCAGATGGAGAGGAAAATAATGCCATATGTGCTCTTCTCTGAAGTAAACTTTGAACCAGCTGTCTCCTCACCCAACTTTTGTTCAGCTTTGAAAACTGTTGCCAACTCAGAGGACTTAAAACTAAATTAAAAGCTGGTAGTCAATTTCAGAAGTAAAAAAAAAAAAAAAAAGGTTGTCAGGCTACATTCCCTTGATATTTGTGCCTTTAGAGGACTTATTTCATCCCTTGCTGCCCACCTGTCGGTCAGGTGCTCTGCCTGCCCTGAGCCCCTCCTGAGCTGTTGCAGTCATCTTGTGTAACGTCTCACACCCGAAAGAGTTACACTCCAATCTGGCTTATCCTGCAATCTCTTAATCCCCCACACACGTTCTGTTGTTTGTGTTGGCTGATTTGAAATATGCAATCTATTTAAACTGTTTACACCTTAGAGAGCAATCTGGTACTGAATTTGTCTGTCAGTATCTAAACAACAGCAAGTGCTCAGTGTTCTCACAAATGATTTTGCACGCACTGCATTATAGAAGTGGGACAAAACAACCGAGGGAGAGTTACCATGTCTCCACAATAGTAGTTTTCAATACCCACAGCCCTAAAATCCCTGCAATGTTCCCTAAGGGTTTGGTAATGTTTGTTTTTAAAGAAACTTACTGAGCCTTTCAGGATTTGGTTATCTTTCATTCCCATCGGTGATATTTCCAAAACTTTTACAGAACCTTTGGAGACCATTCAGGGAACTGAATGTGTTACGAAAAGGGAAAGTTATCGATTCATGAAGAGGAATTTCCTGAAAAACCTGTTGCTTCCACATTAACCTTATATAGTACATAGTATATGTTGCACATTATTTACTCAATGAAACTCCCTCTGGCCAGTTTGTTTTGTTGGCAGAAGCACTGAGCTCTGACTGGTTTTCATGCTGGAACATGTCAATGCAGCAGTAAATCCAGTCAGCCTGGTACAAAGATGTTTAACATCAACTGTCACACAAGTTATGGTTTGGAACAGTGTAGGTATGATGACAAAGACAGAATCTAATGAAATAATTGTGTTCATAATCTCGATACCACACTTGTATGCTACATCATTGTGGTAGGACATTTTCCCAACAGAGAAGATCTCAATCGTCTACATGATCTCATCCCTTAAAAACAACACAAAATGGACAAAAATGAAAAAATGTCAGTGGATTCTTCTGAATCCTGACAGCTTTAAGTGGTGATTCTGACGTGGAATCTGATGAGTCAACAAGATGGTAAAAACGATTAGGAGCGAGAGGTTTTGAAATTGTGACAGCTGTAATATAACTCGCAAAGTCTCTGCTCTACTTCTCCCACTGGAGGTTTCATCTGTCATTTCCCTGATCCAGCCAGGATCTGTGAGTCAGCGCTTTGCGGCCTCACAGCCAGAGCTGGCCCAATTGCACTACAGTTTATTAGTTCTGCTTCAGAACAACAAAACGGGCTTTGCAGTAACAAAGACGAAGATTCGGTAATTTCATAAGTGTTTCCTCAAATGCATCATTGTTTGTTACGAGTGTTTGCATTCAAGGAAAATAAATTTGATGGTATGTGATGTTCAACGTGTCTGACTCGTGTACTTTTACTGAATTTATTGTTTTCTCGAATTTCCTGAATGACTTGCAACAAGTGCCAGAGCATGAGTGGGAACTTGTTCAACTGTGGGTTCACCCTAAAAAGTCAAGAGTAACTGTGGAAAGAGAGATGGAGAGATATTCCCAGATATCAGGGTTATCCCCGGCTTTTCAGCATTATTCCAAACTTTTACATTTTTCAACATTATTCCCAAATTTCACAGTTTTTTTCTACTATTTTCACAACTTTTAAACAAAGGTTTTTATGGATGTTCTCCACTTTTTTGATGCTGGTGAGATTATTACTTAAGTGTCGAACCCAGTTATTGTATGGCACTGCGAGTGTGAAGGTGTTGTAGGATGGATATTTAATAGTTTAATCATTTGTTTTTTCTCAATGTCATGTCCTCAGGTGACTACTGTGAGGTGAATCTTTGCCATAATGGCGGAACATGTGTGACAGGTGTAGGAGACGATCCCTTTATCTGCATCTGTGCAGATGGATTTGGTGGAGACACCTGCAACGTGACAGAGACAGGTAGAATGGACAGGACTCTTCTGAAGCAGAGATCAGTAGGATAAGAAATCAAACACAAACTAATTTCTTTCCGTCCTCTTCCATCCTCGTCCTCCTCCTCTCAGGACCCTGCAGTCCAAATCCCTGTAGGAACGATGGCTCTTGTGAGGTCACCGCTCCAACCAGACGAGGAGACGTGTTTAGCGAGTACGTCTGCAAGTGTCAGCCAGGCTTCCAGGGGGCGCACTGCCAGATTAGTAAGTTACTTCAAGCATGTGACTGTGACCTGCTGCCTACGTATACACACACGTTTACATTTTTGTTCACCATAAATCTACAAATCCTCCTTCACACCATTACACTGTTCTGTATACTGGAGGAGAAATAACCAACAAGAGAAGCTGGTGTAGGAGAAAGGTGGAGGAAAGCAGCATCATTATTAACACCAACCTCAAAATTCACATCCAGACAATGTCTAATAGATTAATTTTTCCATTCAGTCATAATTTCTTACAGGATACAGTATGAGTATAAGCACCAGCTGACGTTTTTCCATCCTGACAGTGAATCAGCAGGGTAGGAGGTGTGTAGTCAACGTAACAGCTTCATGAAAGACCCTCATTCAGTGAGCGCTGTGGCCTTTCTGCTTGGCAAATTAGTAAAAGGCCACCCCAAGTATCTAAGCACGCAGACGCTTTCCACAGATACTTAAGATAAATAAATGAATGGATTACTGATTTGGTTTATGATTAAGGCCGAGTTTATGGTTTAACAATTGGAGGATCAATTGATCAAGGAAATACCAGGATATTTGAGTCAAATCAGACAAGACTTTCATGAATGTCATTATAAATTGACAGCCGTAATGTGCAATTGACACAGCGTTAAATACTATGTATGTACACGCTGAAGGCATCAGAATAAAAGTCAAGGCGATCAAATTGGGAATAGTTTTCCGTTATATATCCGGGGTTGATTTGTATCAAGTATGATCTTTTTTCAATTGAAATTAAATACACTAATTGTAATGGAGGCATTGTGTATCTCATGAGGAATAAGATTGTGATTTACATCTTAAATTTCCCCTTAGGCTTCCTCAGATTTATACAGTATATTCTGTTTGTGCTTGTTCCAACATCTCATTTAAGTGTTATGAGACGTACATTGAAGGAAATATTCAAAACTAAACAAATGGAAAAGTCCAGATGTGTTCAGGGGATTCATCGATGTGGTTAGAGGTTAAGTCAAATAACATCACATAACTCTTATAAGAGGGAAAATGGTAGTAGTTGAAATGTACAACTCAGCCTGCCAAATCCTGGCCTCACCACCAATGGCAGGACTTGTTCAGTCTGGTTTTCTTCTCCCAAACATTTTCTAATTTGGATTCAGTCAGACGTCATTGCCTGGTTGGGTGTGGAGGTGAAATGGGGTGGAACCTGTTTTTAAACCACAATTAAGAATAACCATATGTTATGAATTGTTAGTAGTTCATTATTTCTGATTTCGAAAGGATGAGGTCAATTTGGCAACTTGTTGTAATGTTGCATTTCCTCTACAAGTATCAAGATTAGGAGGACGTTTGGAGGACTTAGAGAAACCTCTGAGTTCTTGATAGTGTATTTCTTTTATTTATGCTTTGTTAACATGATTATCAGCTGAACTGTGTGGCCAAATCACATTAAAAAGAATGGTCGTTAACAAAATGATCATTTGGTAGGTTCACGTGTTTGTCTGTGTGTGCCAGTGTTGTCAACAGCACAAGGAGATTGTTTTTAGATTGTGACCAATCCTCTTACCGTTAACGGGAATGAGTATTAAACAGACCCATGTGGTACTTCGTCAACACGTCATCTGCTTTAGATTTGGAGTCTGGAAGATTCTCTGAGGGTTTGTGAGACAGGTCAACAATAATTCAATTGTGTTTGTTGTGATGACACAGCAGTTGTCAATTTGATCATTTAATGTATTGTAATTATTTTGCATAAGAAAATCATAATAGGACAAACCTCTCTACCTAAAAACAATCATAAGATTAAATCATAATTCTAAAAACGAATCTTTGTTGGTGTAACAAATACTTTCATGTTGTCTATTCAAACATAAAAAAACAGACATGGGAGACAAATGAAATAAAAAGATATTAATCTCCTTGATTGACTAACAGACCATTTTAGGATAAAGGGAATGCAGAAATGTATCAACACTATTTTTCCTTCACGTTGACAGGACAGCTGCTCTTTGGCAGTGTCTTATTAGTTGAGTTCACTTCCCTGCAGACCGAGCAAACAAACCAAGCATCCAGAGCCAGATGGAGGGGGTCAGACATGATCCAATTTGCTGGGGTTTGAGAAAAGGAGCTATGTAGTCTGACCTGATCTGTCTGTAGAATGAGGACCAGCATCATTTTTGTAAACACACATTATGTCAAAACCACTAATTATGAGAGGTTCTCGGCCCAGTCTGTTCCAGTAACACAGCCCTACCTGCCTGTTAACATCACAGGTGTGAATCATTCCCTGATTAGATGGTAAGAAAGAAACCTGTCACAATGCTATACTATATACTTATAGTATACAATATAGTATATGATTATACATATACTGTACACTAAACTTGAATTTACTTTTTTCATTTAGGATGCTATAAATTAACATACAGTGCATGATTAGAATTAACGGAATTACATTAAGGATAAATTGTGTTTGATCTTTTAAAACCTTTCAGAAAGAAATCACAGTTGTGGTCATGCAGTTTGGTCTATAGATCTGGATACTTGGTATGTCAGTGTATACATGAAATTATAGAAAATATTATTCCTCAGTGCAATGCTAAAAGAAAATGAAGAAAATGACTCAGGTGGAAAGCAAGAATTTTTGGGATTCCCTCATATCATATGTTAGTATAAAATGGTGTAATGTGTTAATGTGCTACTGCAAACTGTGAGAACAGTCAACTTTGAAGATTAGTACATTGTATGTGTTCTGTATTACTAAAGAGTATACAGTTGAAACACAGCTTATGTTTTCCAAAGATCTTTCTGAAGCTGTCACATCATTGTCCACATTCTGTTAGATGTTCTCCACCTGTGAGTTGCTCCACAATTTCCTTTTGTGCCCAGTTAGGAATATTATGTAATACAAATCAGGCCTTTCTCACAGCAGATACTTTGACCTGTCATAGCAGCAAAAGCACAGGTGTAATAGCTAGACTCAACAATACCAGAGCCCCTGCCACTGTCACATCTAAACGGAATGCAGCCATTGTTAGTTAACCCAGGGTTTTAAGATTTAAAAATAGGAAATTTCTGTTGGCACACAACAACGAATTCTAACAGGTTTTGACTGTGTAGTTCACTCATACTTGAAAGGCAACAAATATATGTATGCTTGTTTATGTCCGTATGCAAACTGTGGTGTGGATATTTTCCTTCATGTAATGCACAACAGAACTGGAGGAACTACTCATATTAAAGTTAAAAGACAATCTCTGGAGAAAAATGTTTCTATTTGTTAACTGTCCACATTTTAAATTGGTAGTAGCCAACTTAGTATCAATTTATATTCTGCTGTATCACTCAGTCCTACATTTGAATAGTGCTTGAATTATCATTGCTGTTATTGATTGCTTTAGCGTCTCTTTTTAATATGAATGAAAATGATTAAATTTACTGCTGTAGGATCGAACATGCATGCACACAGCTGCTGGTCTGTATGGCTCACAGTGTACGTCTGCCGCCCTGTGGAGATTAGAAAGCATGACATGGTGGTGATAGTGTTCTAGAGGTTCCCACAGATTTACTTTATTCCTATGACTGTGACTGTGCAGTGGTCCAGCAAGGCATTCATCGGTAGTTAAGACATTTATTTATTGATTTCTCAATCAATACAACTAAAAAAGGTTTCTTCAACAGAGGCAAATCTGTATGTTTGGTGGAAAAATCGAAACATTCTTCTGGTATCCTTACGTAGAACAAGGATGAAAACAAAACGCTTTTATTTATTTATTTAATCAGATGTGTCAAGATAAAACATGCTGACCAGTTTCCACCTCACACCTTCATCAGGACAGATGAGAAACAGAATGAAAGAAATAGATTGAAAATTTAAATTTCTTAGAAGATACATCTGTTCAGCTGCACTATCAAAGCTCTCTGTGTTTTGCATTGTGATGATGCAGTTGCCACAATACACAGTGGCTGAGTTGAGTTAGTTCATCATGTAACTCATGGTGACACAACATGCACTTAAAGCGATAGTACGGAATTTTAAACATACACTCGTATTGGCCGTTTATGGAGCCAGGGGGCTGTAAAGATCGCGATAAACATTCTGGTACAAACGTGTGTTGTCGTGAATCCTTTAAAACATTTTGTATAGTTTTGGGTCGTCGCACAAGTTGTGTTGTTTGGGGAAATGTATCCATTTGCGTGCTCGGAGCAGCACACTCCCAGTGGCGCATGTTCTTGCGACGGGGAAGGAGTTCGCGGGTCGAAATTAGTGGATCAAATACAAGTATATGTGTAAAATTCCGACCTATCACTTTCACATAGAAACTCCTCTGTCTGTTCAAATTCATCATCTCATGACACCAGATATAGTAATGAATCTGACCTTCGACCCCTAACCTGGTGTACCCTTCAAGCTGTGTTCTGCGTCCTCACTGCTGCCCTCTGGGGCTTTTCTGTCATCACCTGAGACTGAAGAGAAATCACGTATGAGCAGCTGTGTGCAGGAGGCACACGGGGTCTTTTGTGATGCTCCACCTGTCTGAAAACACCCCTGTTCTCTCTGTGTGAGCTGTGTGTGAGCAGGTGTGCACCACATCTATATACCCCTCCGTGTTTGTGTGCATTGGGTCTCAGAGACTCTTTAACTGCCTCAGCACTAAAGTTAAGTCAGTGTTTCTACTTATTAGTTGCCCTGTTTTTCAGATGTGAATGACTGTGCCAAACAGCCCTGTAAGAATGGAGGGACATGCAGAGACCTGGATGGAGATTACAGCTGCAGGTGCCCCTCACCTTATGTTGGAAAGCAGTGCCACTTACGTATGTCCTCCATATACCAAACATTTTGATTCACTTTTCACATGAAGTACATAAGGGATCGACTGATGATTTTCAACATATTAGTTGCTCATTCTGGAAACTCCTGGCCAGACTTGACCTTTGTTTTGTGCTAAAAATGTGCCTCAGAGTGTGTTCATGGAATTGAAACACACTCTTGGCTGCAGTTGAAACACTAGTCCACTATCCTATTTAAGTAGTACTTTACTATTTGTGTGCTTTGCTTGTAAAATACATGAACACAATAAAGAACTATACAGTAAAATTACCTATTTTATTGGTATTGTGGAAGAAAAAGTACTGGTGCAGAAAATTTAAAAATGGCTCTTTCAAAATGTACTCAAACTTATTGAGTTAGAAAATAGTAAATGGTTGGTCATAAATGAACAGATTCTTGGAAAATCTGGAAAAACAAAATACAGCTCAATTAGTTTGTTCAGTAAATGTAACTGGTTACTTCTGCCCTTGTCTGTGTCCCAGGTTGTACTTCTCTGTTGGGGATGGAGGGAGGATCGATCGTCGCGTCCCAGATTTCTGCTTCCTCGGTGCACTATGGTGTCCTTGGCCTTCAGCGCTGGGGCCCAGAGTTGGCTCGGCTCAACAACCAAGGCATCGTCAACGCCTGGACATCCGCCACACACGACAAGAACCCCTGGATTGAGGTGAGAAAGCAACCGAAAACATTAAAACCATGAATTCACATTGTCTGACCGCTGAGAACTGACACTCAGATCACTTGTTGTGTACAGATCGACATGCAGATGAAGATGCGTCTGACGGGAATCATCACTCAGGGTGCCAGTCGCATGGGCACAGCTGAGTACATCAAGGCCTTTAAGGTGGCGAGCAGCTTTGATGGAAAAACTTACACCACTTACAGAATGGAGGGCCAAAGGAAGGACAACGTGAGGACATTAACCTTGTATAAAACATGTCTTACTTATGTGTCTTCACTGTACTTAGAGTTTTCCATACCAGCAGGTTATTGCTTTACATTCACCAGGAACAGAACCCCTTAAGTAGAATGTGCATGAAATAAACCCACTTCAAAGGGTCAAACAACTTAATTTGATCCATAACTGACCAAAGTAAGCTTTATTTAAGATGCCTGTCCTCTCATCTTGCTAATGAAGGTCAAATGTAGGCATTAAATTCAGACATTTAAGGGAGCCTAACTTTATATTACAGGGTGTAGGTATAGATTTTGACTAAGCTAGAACATTTTAAAGATTTTTAAGTTTACTGCATAAGTGTTTTTTATCAGTATTTCCTCCTCTTTGTGAGTCACAATTTTACCCACAAATCTGCTTTTCAACAGAAATGGGGATAACATGTCTAATTCTACTTGATGTAAAGACATAGATAGCCTTTAATATGACAGAATATTCCGCTTTAGTCCACTTATTTCTACATGCAATGAGCTGTGAGTCAATCTTTAGTAAGCTTCGTCTTTACCTGCTTTATTTCCTTTTCCTCTGTTCTCCAGGTTTTTGTGGGCAACTTAGATAACGACAGTACAAAGACCAACCTTTTCGACCCTCCTATCGTGGCCCAGTACATCCGCATCATCCCCGTGATTTGCCGCAAGGCGTGCACGCTGCGCATGGAGCTGGTGGGCTGTGAGCTCAATGGTAAACAAACACATAAAAACAGCCAGTACAGCTCAAAGCACTTGACTCCCTTTCAGCCTAGCAAGAGCAGAAGCTAGTAAAATAGTCAAGTTGGATAATAACGCCAAATTTCCATTGGCATAAATTGAAAAGACAGATTACCTAAATTCTGGTCATATCCTGTTATGGCCTGATTTTTCCACATTGCACCACGGCTGAAATATGTATCAATCCCTGGAAGCCCGTATCATTAGATCGGAAGAGCACACGTCTGAACTCCAGTCACAGATCGGAATCTCGTATGCCGTCTT
>OMOW01057442.1:5303-17311 GCA_900312555.1 Lamprogrammus exutus
AGATTTAAGCTTTTACTTTGCTGACATTAGGGATGCATATGCAAAAAAGTAAAAATTGGGTTTACTGATAAACTTGTGTCTGTCGAGAATTCTTTTATAATTCAATTTCTCCCACTTAAACATGTATGCACGATATGGTCAACTTGCATGAGTAATCACCACTATTGATTGAATATTTTGTTATTCAATCAATAGTGGACTGACCTTAAACGTGACTTATCTTTTCACCCTCAAAAATTCAGTCATGTTTTTGCAAAGCAGCCGTTAATTCTCTCCCTTCTTTCCATTATAACGGGACACACTCAAATCCATTGGTTCCCTGATGCTGTGTCTGTCAACCTTCTATTTCATCTTTCATGCAAAGCAAACATCCTCATAACATTCAAAGCCTTGTGTCAAGATCTTTCATCATCCCGCACAAAATTACCCAGCGCTTTCAAAGAGCCGGCGCAGAGCTCACACAGCTCGGCCCTTTCACAAAATAAACCCTAACTCGTTTGTCTAAGATGGTTGAAAAGGGTTCCCAGACATCTTACTTTTCTTATTATGTGCCATTTAAGTTGCTGAGGCATATTCAGCTTTGACAGAAAACACTGGCAGAATAACACACTGGCAGAATAACTTGAGAGCCATCGGCTAGGAAATTTGAGTTTCCCCCCTTTTTTCCTCCCAATTCCAACACGTCCAATTCCATACCCTAACCGTCACTGCTTTGGCTCCACTGTTGGCCGTGACACGTTACTGCAAGAATTAGGCTTTTTCTCGGAGGGCATAGCAGACGGGAGGCTCATACTACACCCCCCCCCGGTGCAAGCATCCTCACTGCCTACTGACCCGTAGGTGTTAGATCCATATGTCCATGGGTATTGCGACTATGATTGATTATCATCTATGACTATGATGGTGGTTCCGCTACTGGGGAGCAAACCTGGGGTGTTTGTTTTGTATACAAAAAAGTCTGTCAATTCAGTCAGAATACAGAACGCAAACATAAATACATACATTTTTATGTAGCATTTTATGTAAATGGCTGT
Source organism: Lamprogrammus exutus (assembly GCA_900312555.1). Lineage (NCBI taxonomy): Eukaryota > Metazoa > Chordata > Actinopteri > Ophidiiformes > Ophidiidae > Lamprogrammus > Lamprogrammus exutus. The sequence goes on from OMOW01057442.1 coordinate 6,338, forward strand.
GCATGTGTACATATGTAACACTATTATAAAGACTATGCATACATATATTTTCTTTTCATATACCGTCTATACTTTATTTTAAGATTTTACTACTTCTTGTAGCTGTCATGAAAAAAGATTTAGAAAGTCCTGACTCAATAAATAACACAACGATGTCAGCGAAGTCAGTCAAATGTAGAAAAAAAGTAAAGTTTCTCATTGCTACAGTTGCTGACACACCTCTCTATCCATCTCACAAACATTTCAGTTTTTCCCCAAATAAAAGACACAAGCCATTTAACTTGATGCCTGTGCTTCCCCATCTGTACTCCACACAAAGCGGCAACATTTGAATGCAGGGGCGATTAACTTCTGTCCCACCTGTTTTATGCCACTTGGCTTGGCAAAGGTCTCCAAATACCAGTCATCCTTTATCCGTCTGTCCTTGCTGACAGATAACCGCATTCAACTGAACTCAATAGTATCATCCACAGGGATTACGGCTATGCCTCACAGGGTTGTGCATGGCGTTGGCTTTTGATACGCAGACAGCCAAACAAATGAGGCCTGTCAATTTCATTATTCAGCAGGAATCCTGCGGCTTTAGGAATGTATTGGCCGGCATGGGCGTCATAAATCAGGTGCAGAAAACCTTAGTGGTGTGCTGGAAATCTTGTCCTGTGATGAGCTCTCAGGGACCTTCTATCACCATCAGACCCCCAGCGTTACATCTCTTTCTCTCTCACTCGCTCCCACACAGTCTCTCTCTCTCTCGCGCTCTCCATTGACCACACTACATCCGATACTGACAGTTTACTTTCAACCTACATGTGTAGCAAGTGTTGCTGAAAAGGAAAATCAAAGAATTAATGTGCTTGGAATCAGAAGGTTTTGTCCCAGTAATGTTCAGTTCTGTGATACAGATGTACTTATGTAGTACTCCATAACTCTTTGAATGAGTTGAGGACTTTATTTTGCTCTGCAACAATGGGCATAATTATATGTTCCTACTTCTTCAGACAAGTATTGAATAAGAATAGTTTCAATACATATTTCAGAGGTTCAGTTGTTTCCACAGAGATGACATTCTGACACTCAGAGAGAGCATACCTCTGCCAAGGCCTCCGTCTCTCAATGATGAAATTTAGCAGACTGATGACTAAACCATGATCAATTTTGACAGTTGATCCAAAATTGTAGGAGGAGATACCAAAAAAAATGTTTTGGAAAAAAATCAAAATGGCAGAAAATCTAATTTGGCTCAATTGGGCGTGGCCTATATAAATAAATGTGAGTAGACCCAAGGAATAAAAGAAAGCAAATAAAAGAACTTTGATTATAGGACTTACAGTTCAAATGTTATAGGACATTTGTAAGTGGTGCCAAAATTAGATGGGTTATTTCCTGAATTATGTTGAACCTGCCCACCAAGTTTCACTGAAATCTGTCAATAACATTTTGAGATGGATTGTAATGGACTGTACTTTTATCCAAAGCGCTTCACATTGACCTCACATTCATCCATTTATACACTGATGGCAGGGGCATACCATGCAAGGCGCCAACCTGCGCACCAGGAGCAGTTAGGGGTCTTGCTCAGGAACACTTTGACATGCTCCCTAGGAGGAGCCTGGAATCGAAAAAGGAACCTTTCAATCCCTAGACGACCGCTCTACCTTCCTGAGCCATGCCAAGAGATCCTGCTAGCATACAGACACACAAACAACAAATACGATATATCTGTAGAAATGAGACTGCTCCTCTGATTGTTATGTATATATTTTTCATGATGGCTAATGTTGATGATGGCCGCTCAGAACAGTACAGGAGCTGAGTCAGAATTATGAGCCAGAACAGGGTGGTTTATAACCAACTTGAATCCATAGTGAATGAAAAAGAGAAAACTCTTGTGTATTTTCCGTATGAACAGAGATGATATTCATACAGCCTGGGGAGTTTGCCACTCTGCATTTCACTGCTCACACTGAGAGCATGTGACAAATGAAGCCTCATTGAATCTTTGAATCTTGAAATATCTGCTTCAGATCAAAACCTCATATGGTCTTTGCTGTAAAATTGCACACACGGAAAATTGACATGTCACAGCCAGTATTGAAGGTGTACATTGGCTGATCAGTCGTCATCAATGATTGCCTCATAAGATTTTTTATACAGATCTAATTTCTGTCAGATCATTGACATTTCATAGAATGGATGAAAGTATATGGTATTTTACAAGCTCCATTAGTTACGTATAACATATGACGCATAAAAAGCCAGGTCGTAATAATATATACCAGTTTTAACCCACTGGTAATGCAGCTTTATTGCTAGTTGCGCTCTTAAAATGCATTTGAAATGCCACAGTAATAATACATCTGTCTGACTTGCTGCTTTTAATCATTGTGCCATTTTGTTTTGTGCTCCTGAAGTTTCTGATGTATAAGTGGTACCGTCATGGTCAGCATAGTTGATTGTGTGCCATAAACCACGCTAATCATAGACTGTATGCTAAGTGGTTTCACCAAATCAGATACAGTTTCACGTTTGGGAATTCCCTGAATAAGCATTATTAATTTGTTTATCGATCACTGGCACTCACTGTAATAATCAGGAACCTCATCTATTATTTTTAATGATAAGATTTTTGAGGTCCTTGGCAGCTGCATGCTCTATCTATAGGAAGCCTAGCTGTGTATCACTGAAACGCCAGACGACACACAGCTGCATGTGCCACTTCAGACTGCTGACTCCAGCAGGAAAACTTGATTCAGTGTCAGATGCAAAATGTTGGATGTCACAAAAGTTCCTCCAACTAGATGATAAGAAATCTAACTTTGCTCTTTTTTTGGGGGGGCTCACCAAACACCAAGCTCATGCGCAGAGGATTATGTCAACTGGACTGTGCACTTTATTGCACCTTCAAATAAGGTCTTTTCTCTCTCCTCTCACCTTGTCCTTACTTTGATAACAATAAAATCTAAATAATTGTATCATCCTTTGTACTCTGGCCAGCTTGAGATCACTTTCCTATTTGCAGGTTGTACAAAATGCAGCCCCAAGCTTGTATTACCCTCTAAATAATGGGCGAGAATTCCCTCTGTTTTGGTGTTTTCTCAATATTGGCTTCACTACTTCACCATTAGCAACTACAGTTGTTACTTTTAACCACCACAGCAAAACCCTTATGGTGATAGGTGTTAATGTACAAAACGAACATGGCCAAGTCACCAATTGCCAACTATATTTCCTCTAGAAATCTACTAAATGAATTTCACAGAAAACCCTCATAACACCTAATGAATTTTTAAAAAATATTTTACTTTTTGCACCACTTTTTTAATTTACAGTTTGGACTTTCACCAACAATGGAAACACACTGAACTGAACACAGTAGGCCGCTTCAGAGAGTATTATTTGGTCAAAGCACAACCAAGTACAATAGAAGTAAATGCAATCCAGCAAGTACTTGAGACATGATTGGGCTTAGCACCACACTTCACACCAAAGCTCTGCCAGCACAATGCTGTGGGTGTCTTGGCTGGGGCCACGAAACTGATTTTCACAATAATAACAAGCAATCCATCCAATTCCTGTGTCTCATCAGCCCTGTCAAACACACACACACACTCTGTGGGGCAATAACTGGGAGGAGGTGGCAGTGCACTACATTCAGCTACATCTACAGTGCATGATTCAAAATTACACTTTTGCTCCCGTTAATAGTTTTTTTTCCTTGCTTATTTATGTACAAGTTTTTTTACAGGCACCAAAAAACGTCTCCCTTGATTCAAAAATGTAAAAATTGACCAACTTCAATGAAATAATATCAGACATTTTGCTTTCTCATTCCTGCTTTTTGTTCTGTAGTTGCTTTTAAGTGATGGATGAATGAATTGTCACAGACGATGCTTCACCCTAACCTTGTTTTAATGTATGAACATGCTACAAAAAAAATAAATTTAAAAAAGCCAGCATGTTAAAGCTTCAACTATTGTTAAGCCTTTAAACACAGAAGTCTTTCCTGATATCACTTTCAGTGAAATCATTGTTTGTAAAGACTGCGCTGAAGTCACAGTTGCTGGGTATTTACTTTATATTTCAAACACAGATGAAGCCTCTGGCACTAGATGTAACCCGCTGGGAATCTGCGGAAATATCGAGAAGCCTGCTTTAAATGTACAAGTTTGAGGAAATAAACACATTATGTAAACCCCCTCGTTGTTTGAGGAATACAAAAGCCAAGGGTACTCGAGGAAGAAACGTAATGAATGTGGCAGACATGCAGTTTGACAAGGAGCTTGAGAGCATAAGTCAAAACGCCTTCTGCCCCTGTGGAGTCATTCCACAGCTACTGTGAATTTACATTACTCATTGTTTTACCTTTCTTTTTATTTGAAGCAGAGGCACATTCAAGGAAACAACTTACACATAATGTAATTTAATTAACATATGTGAAACAATGAAACGGTGGATAAGTAATTGACCTACCTAGTTCATTTGGTTCATTTGCTTTGGACACCGAAGCAGACCAGCTCCTCTAGGTGGTCTTGGTCCACTCTCAAACACATTTCGGAGTAGTTTGTCTGTGTGAACATTATCTGAGTTATTTCTGAACCAGTTAGTGATAAATCTACAACTAGATAGGGCTCGATGTTGTATAGTTATTGTTTGATTACCCATAGCAAATCAGCACAATGCTGTGAAAAGGTAGTAACATATCAAGCTTACCTAGCACGACCTCAAATTAGCTTGTGGAGGGTTAGCATGCTGTTGTTTGTGCTCAATATGTGCCCCAGTCTTCTGTTTAGCCGTCTGACAGTTGCACATCTTCTCCGCACATTGTAAAGCATTGTGTGCTTTTCAAGACTTTTAGTGGATTCAAATTCAGTATTCTGCTGGTATTGTTTTACCTGGTGTATGGCCCAAATGATGGCTACAACTAGGAGTTTATGCCAATTCTGTCTTAGTTCTGTGTTAGCTTCAACTAGCATGGTTAGCGTGCTATGTAACATTTAGGAGCACTGTTGGAGGTTTACTTGAACAGAAATCAGTTGGTACCAACCAAAATCAACAACAACAATTATTGTTTCATCATCTTCAAAGCCACTGTCATCGCTAAGCTCCTAAAATGTTCTCTAAACTGTAATTAATCTCCTGACTTGAGAGTAATAATCCACTGTCGAGCTGCACATCTCTAATGTGACATAACTGATAGGAAATGGCTGCCAGCTTGGCACACCTAAGCTAGCTTTGGGCAGTGTTTTGATTAATACTGAATCAAGGTTGTCACTCATCCCCGTGATAAATAGATGGAAGTTAATTTCAAAGACTTTCTTTTTTTTTCCCCTTGCCGCTGTCAGTGGAAAGTATTACAGCAGTGTAATCATCACCAAGGGCAATTTTTTCCTCTTTCGTGCGTGAAATGACGGTTTAGAGACGCACGTACATACGTATATTTTTCACGTGTGTACACAAATGATGCTATCTGACGATCAGGTGTGTACGCTGCCCTGCTCAGAGAACTTTCCATGGTAAACTAAGGTTGTAAACCTGTTAAATGTGGACGACTTTGACAACATTTACGGGATTTCTGCTACAAATTCAAAGCGGAATACAAAGCCCCCTTTTTGTCCCCGCATTCCAAGACAGACAATGTCAATTTCATCAATTATACCTGAGGCAATCTCCAGTGCGTCGGATTTTTCACTGAAGTTTGAGAGGAACATTAAATGAGCAGCCCCTTCAGGCACAGTACAGCAGTTGATGAGATAATTTAGCCCAGAAAGCAGAAAAGACAGGAGCAAAATGAGGGGAAAAGGAACTAGCAGCCAGTAAATCCAGGTATGGTGACTCATTGATAAATGGATCCTTAGAAATCCGATACAAAATCAGCCTCTTGTCAGTGGTACAATGAAGAAAAAAATCAAGTAAAACCTGTAGAAATGGGTTTATAAGCACCAAGGCCACTCCAAATCAATATAGTTGGGTCGATTGCGTGCCAGCTCATGAGCCATCTTTATGAGCCTGTTTTGAAATGTGGTTTTGGCTGCTCACCCTCATGTAATGCTCAATATATCCTTCAGTGTTTCAGTGCTCCCAGTATTTCAAAGACTTCTGGGTTTATAAAGCCTTATTTTGCTGCTTAGTCAAACCATTCATTTTGAATGTAGGTAATTTTAGAGGGAAAATAAAGAATAAGATTTAGTAAAAGAACAGGAGTTAAGCATTGAAACCTAACAGAACAAATATAGCCTTGTGCTTGGACCCATAATAACCCATAAATGAATTGAGATTGTCCTGTATTAATAGGGTAGTAATTATCATGAGGATATTCATAGTATTTCTCTGTAATTTCGACCAAACAGAGTGCTGCGATTCACCAGGCATCCGTAGCACAGACATGCATCAAACTTGATATCTTACAGTCTGACTTAAATATCCATCTCCCACAGTGTGACATGCAATGAAATTATAAGATTGCTATCATCAGTCAGTTTGCAGGAGGCATGTAACACTCATAACTGGAATTTGGTTTAATCAATCGATAATTTGTCTTCAACTTTTTTTGTTATGGTTTTATATGCAGACCATGTATGTGTCTTTTTACACGATGAAATCAATAGTTGATGATGATTAGCATCAATCTCAGTTCTTTTTGATGATTATGTGAACCTCCTTCAAGATGAGAGAATCTATGTAACACATTTGTTGATTCAATATTTGTTCTAAAAGTGAAACTTGTGTATGTTTAAGTTGAACTAGATTTAAATGTTTTTTTGACGCCCACTCTTGACGCCAAAAAAAAAGCTCAGGTCAACTCTGTACTATGCTGATTTATGCTTATGACTCCTGAGTCTGTGTGTGTGGAAACCACATTGCAAATGTACCAGGCTTTCATTTTGTCCATCTGTTCCCCTCTTCCTTTTGGTCAATATGCGGCAAAAGGAAATTACTGTTACTTGCAGCATATTAAATTAACTGGATTATTTCTGGGTGCGATAAATTATCTCAGGGTGTGATAAATTGGCACCCTGTCATAATTACATTTGCATAATGTCGCTTCAGCTTCATTTCCGCTCCTCCGCATGCAGTAAATTTCCCAGTAACCTATACTGGGGCCTGGAAATGATTCTCCTAATTGTTGTCTTTGGAAATCATCAGAATATTAACATAAATTTAGCATGAGGGCTTTTATCATTTATCAATTTAAGTACTTAGAAATGTCATTTAATAGTGTGTATCTTGAATCTTAGGTCTTGTCCTTTGTGTGTATTTGTATTTTTTCCTGACACTTTTGGAGAGTTCAGTTCTGCATTATGGTCACTCAAACTTTTTAATTAAATTAATTAAAAGCACAATCTTAACTGAAATGATTGATAATCACTTTAACTCAGGCTAGTTAAGAATATGACAGCTCCCTCTACCATTTGGCAAATTGTATGACCAATGTTGATTTGACCTCCAGACATCCCATTGTGAGAGTTAATCTTCCTGCCTTTCTCAGAAGAGAGATGGAACGTGGTCAACAATGCATGCTGCGAATGGGAGACTGGCAGCCAAAGTTTATCAGTGTGTAAGATGACATTTATATGTTTGTATGACTGCTTTAATCAGTGAACCTGTGTGTCTGTGTGTTTGCATGTGCATACCCAACACCACCTTTATCAACAAACAGTCAACTTTTCATCATAAAGAAACATAGAATAAATGACTTTTGCCAAAATAGAAGCCTTTTTGCTTCCTATCTGCCATCCGACGGCTGAAATAAAATAGAATAAAATCAAACCAAATCAAATAAAGTTGGCACATCAGCTGTTATCCGTGAGAAGCTTTAGCCCATCTGGAGCAATAAAAGTTTGGCCTGCAATGTTCAGCTGGCACAGCATGGAGAGACACATTCATATTTTATTCTGCCCATGGCAAGAGCCGAGCTATAGATAGCACTTTAGTCTCACTCCCCTGCAAGCAGCAGAGGCCTTAAAATATATACACGCAGATGAAAAAGCTTGCAGAAGGGAAAACTGTTTTACTAAAGATGGCACATTACGCGCGTTCCAGTGGCTGGAAAATGACAAGGCACGAGAGAGTGTTCAAAAACTGCAGAGAAAGAAAGAGTCTTAGTTAGAGGGGGAGACAGGCATGTCTTCCATTGTCTTCAAGTGTCAGTATGTCTTTGATTACTTTTTTGTTTGCAGTCTTTGCAGAGGAAAAAAAAACCAACAAAAAATATGGAAGAGCTGCCCACTGTGTCACTTCCTCTTCCTCTCGCCCTCTATGATTTAAGGAGAGAAAAAGGGTGAAACTTGTAGTTTCTGCCATTAAAAAAAAGACAGATCTCATGCAATATAAATGTCCTCATCCTGACTCACAGTTTAGTGATTTCTTCTTCCACTGTGGTATGAACTATATCTGACAGAGGTGAGTAATCTGTTAAAATCACACCGCCTTAATCCTGGTTCCTGTTTGTCTATGTAATCCTAGACTAGGACTCGTAGCAAAGGAGGGCTGGCTGTTGTGACAGAATCACCTGTAGCAACATTAGCATTAGTAATAACAAGGTCCACACCTAACCAGAGTTAATTAGCTATGGCAGTGACAAGCGGTTGTTACTAAAAACATCAATTAGGCGAGACTGAAGATCGTTCACTACAGGAATAAATTACACACACAGACACACACAGAAGATGCAATTTGACCTCCAACGTAAGAATCTAGTGGATCATTTTTAAATATTTACTATAATGTGACTAAGAGAGGGCCATACGGACAAATATCACAGCATATTTCTGCAAATATTGTTATTGACAGAAATATGAATTAATTGAATCAGATTTTGCATGTGTTTGATTAGAACAAAATCCAACGACTACGACCAAGTTTGAGGAAAAAGCAACTTATTCTTTATAGGATACAATGCAGCAATATGGAAAGATGTGTAAATGTGCTTACATTTCATCACTGCTTATGTATGATTGGTTTCACCTATTTTTGTCATTCTTTGTTTTGGACTTATTTGTTCGCAGTTCTCTCCACTCTCCCTTGATTCCCTTTTATTTTGATCTCGTCTCCCTCCGGTCTTGACTCTCACGCTGTCTCATCTCGCTCTTTTCGTCTGTGATCACTCTCTCCGGTTTTCTCTTCCCTGTTATTATTTCTCCGTCAATCTGCTCATTTGTTTGTGCTGATGAGTCTCTGACTCTCTTATCTTCATTTCATTCCCAGCATCATCTCCTCTCTCCGTCCACCCACAGCAATGACATCCATCGCCTATAATTCTTCCACGTAGCTCTTTTTTCCTTCAGTTAGAAGCCCGATTCTGTTTTCCCCTTTCTTTCTAAGCCATTTCTCTCCAGATCCCATCTCCTCTCAGACACTTATGTCTTTTCTGTCTATCTGTCAAACTTCTTACTCTGCTATCCTGTACCTGTCACACTCGTAGAAGCAGTGCTGTCAAGCTTGTGCTGTCCAAGGGAGCTCGACTGGACTCATCTTATTGAAACAATGGCAAATGGAATAAATCACAGAGGGAATCAGAGCGGGGGTGAATCCCCATTTCCTCTCCATTGATCTGCCCAGCACTCATTTGTTCCTCAAGCTGTGAAGGGAAGGAGATACAGGGAAGCGGGGTGTTATAGATATGTGTGTGAGCATGTGTTGCAAAGAGAAAGAGTCATAAAGGGAGGAGGGGGGGGGGAAGCATTGTGAACAAATTTAATTTCTGAGGCTTTGAGTTTCTTTCCTTCCAGCAGATTTGCTCCAAATTAAAACAGCAGGGGGTCTGAGGGGTCCTGAGATCTACAGTAATGTTCCTATTGATTCCCTTGTGGCTACATCTGCTGCTGTGAATCTGAATGGCTGTTTACGCTGTTGGACTGCCAGCCTGGCTGGCTAAGAAGCGAGAATGTTTTTAAGTGACGACTATTGTCGCAATGTGGATGTGCAATAGATGTCATTGAATACAAAGTAGGTGCATAAATTGATAACATTATTTGATCAAAATTACTTTCATTTAGTCATGCTTTGGTACATCTGAGGCACTTTGCATAGAAAAAGGTTGCTTTCTCATAATTATTGCTTCCATATTTTGTAATTATCCCTTTGCATCCCCTCATTATGTGAAAACAAACCCATAAAAATGTGATCTCTCTCTCTGTCATTATTTTGAAAGATAATTACAAGTAGTATTTTGGAGATATTTGTCTCGTGTGTAAATTACAGGTTTTGTAGTTATGAGATAAAGACAGAACTCATCCATAATAACCACCCTCTAAATATGATCTCTATCTTATAATTGAGAAAAGTAATGTAATTAACAGTCGTCACATTTGAGAGGACAGGACTATAATGGCTGCTTGTTTTTATTTCCTCCTTTGTTGAATGAGAAATTCTCAGCTTGTAATTTACACTGCTATTTTGTTAGGTGCACATCTAGAAATTAATGCATTCCAATCCGATAGCACAGGAATTCAACATCTTTCAAGGTAATGGTACTTAATACAACAATACCAGTAAATGCGGCTTTAAAAATGACTTTACAAAGCTTTACAAAGATAAGGTCTATGCCAGAGCAACAATCAGTATCATCAGTATGTCAACACTGAACAGATATCTTTAGTCGTAGAGATTGCTCAGGCTCTATTACCACCCTATGCCCATGTGTTCCAGAAAAATACCAATTTACCTCAACGTTGAGAGAATATTATCCTGATATAACCTGATTACTAAGAGCAAGATTTGTAAATTGTCACCTCATAATGTTCCACCCCATTGAGGACTTTTCCCTCTGTTGGTAACCTCATATTTTTGACACATTATTACCATGTTATAAAAAATTAACCCTAACAGTGCCAAAATATTCACATTGCTATTGCCTCTGTATTTATCAGGATTGTAACAACATATCACAATATTACCAATTTATTACCACTACTATTATTACTATTTAATTACTTCAGTTTGTACAATTGTGTAAGTTTAGATTCAGAGCATCCA
>OMOW01057442.1:17572-29419 GCA_900312555.1 Lamprogrammus exutus
TTCTCTGTTTTTCCGCCTATCAGTATACAGGGAATATCTGCTGAAATCTTCATGAAATAAGGTTCAAGTTCCATTTGTGGAGAGACAGTGAGGGACAAAGGTTTTCAGTTTCTGTCAGTATTTCCCACAGGCTGTATCAGCATTCTGGTGGACATGTGCTTGCCTGGTCTTGTTTATTTGGGTCTGTAGAGTTGCTAGTTTTCCTGTGTATTTTTGCTGACAGAACAACTGTTGCCCTTCCTGGTGCTGGGTATCATTTCCTATGAGGGCACAGGCATCAGATACAGGTATCGTTGTATCAGATTTGGTTGGGATACTAAGAAATGCATTTTTAGAAACCTCTCCTGCAAATGAATGCTTTACTGGTGAATTTGGGGAAATGTTGCAGCTATCTATTGAGAAATCCATATTTTTAGATTTTCATATTTCCTATGACCCATCCATCCATTCTCCATGTCATGAATGTTCCTGTCCAAAGTTTACAGGAAAGACTTATGTCATCACATTAGGATCCAAATACAATCAATGAGACTGAGTATGTTTTATTCAAGGTTGTTCCAGTTCCCTTTTTTGTTTAGTAGATCTTATCTAATTAATATCTTAAGCAGTGATTTGTTGTGTCCTTTACCTCTAACTTTTGTTTTGGCAATGAAAAGTGAACACCAGAGTCCAAATGCAATTCGGATTAGCCATTAAAGGAGCATCATTGGTTTATTGCTTTGACAATAATTAAAGGTTTGCACAGAACGGTTAGACGTTTTATGTGCCTGTGGGCATGTTTGTTTGTTTAATAATGGATTACACTCTTACCTATGGTCATGAGCTCTGGGTAGTGACTGAAAGAATGAGATTGTGGATTGTGGGCCGAAATGAGCTTCCTCCTTAGGGGGTCAGGACTCAGTGAGGAGCTTGGACATCAGAAGGGAACTTGGAGTGAAGTGAAAGGAACCAGCTGAGGTGGTTCGGGCATCTAATCAGGATGCTCCCTGGCTGCCTCCCTGGAGAGAGGTGTTCAGCCAGATCCGACTGGGAGGAGACCACAGGGCAAACCCAGAATATGCTGGAGGGATTATATATCCCATCTGGCTTCAGAATGTCTTAGGATCACCCAGGGAACGCCATAGGATCTGGCTAGGGAGAGGGACATCTGGGCTGGTTTGCGTAACATGCTGCCTCCGTGACCTGCACCCGGATAAGCAGTGGAAAATGAGATGAATGGATGGATGGATGATATATAAATATATATATATATTACCTCACAACACGTAATTGTTATGTTTTGCCTCGCTAGTTTTCCGTCACCTGAGAGGATCCTTAATAAGGACAACGAGGGCACGTCCATCACAAAGCACATGGCAGCCTCTGGTTCTGTATGAGTGCATAGCTCACCAATGAGATCCCGCGGGATGCCTGCAGAAAATGAAAGATGGAGAAAGAGATAGAAGAGGACAGAAAAGCAGATAGAATGCATTATATTTGGAGTGGCCACTTGAGCTTAATCTTGCTCACATGTTCACTGTTCCACGGTACTTAATGTCCATGGTGGATGTGAAAGGGTATTTTGCTTTGAGGCTTTATGCTTACTCAAAGGAGCGAAGGATGGGAGGCCTCGTTTGGATGTGATCACTAGCTTCCTCAGGCTTATTTTGAAGCTTGTTCTTTTCCTGTTTACATTGGTGTAAAAGCTGTTTGCAGACTCTGGTGCAGCACATGAAAACAGGGGTCCTGGGCCCACTTTGCACAAGCGTAGTGCCAGTAGCAGGTGTGGATGTAATCCTCTTCATGGTCAGGGAGTAGGAAACAAAATGAGATGGGGGGGTTAGGAAACAGGATAACACATTGGGAGAGTCACATACACAAAGACAAACACATGCATATGCATACACATAAGCGTTCACAGAAGCCTGCGTAAACACACACGCGCACAAGCTCACAGCCAGACAAAAACAGAGAGCTGGATAAATGGTTATCTGCTTGCATTAGGCACTGTGAGACCACCCAGAACACTCTCTCTGTTGATGTAACACACTGTTGACATCCACTGCTTATGAGACACTGTTTAACCCACAGTCGGGACAGATAAGGCAGTAACCGCAGATAAGGGAGATGAAAAAGAGCAAATAAAGGCACCAAAGCTTTAGCTGACATTGAACTCAAAATAGGAAGCTGCCTCGACTTGGAGTCTAGAAGCAAATAGACGTAGAAAATAAATCTTGGCTGTTGAAAAAAGGTGGGGGAACTGAAATAGGGACAGAAGATTTAAAAAAGTAAAACATATATATTTTGGGTCTTGCATCTCGAATATACAAAATATATACTGTATATTTATACATATGGACATTCACAGCATTACCTGGTTCAAAGTCAACAAGATGACCGTCCTGGACCATCGGCAATGAGGTCAGATGATTCCACTGCATCATGTATGTTGGTTGATGAAGCTGTGGCCATCTTACAGATGAGATGCACCTTATCTCCATTATGGTGTCCAAATATCTTAAGATGATAATATCCCCATAAACAATCACCTGCCAGATAGAGATACCACTGAACCTATATGACAATGTGCAATGAACCATATGGCAGCTATGTATACGTATCTGTTTTTGCATCAGTTTCATAGACAAAAGTGGAGATTGGCAGCGGAGCTATTATTTCTTTTCAAGTGATGTAAATTGCAGTGGTGAAAATAGTGATGCTGGAAACCTGTGATTTTAATTTAAAAGCAATCCAGCCAACTGATTGCTGCGATGACACTAATTGGTATTCAGTCACAGAGGAAGAATGCTTTTTACTCGTACTGCGGCTGCGTACGTGTGCGTGCGTGCCACTGGGAGAGGCGTAGTTCCAGAGATGGAAGCACACAAAGATGAACAAAGAGTCTAGACAACCATGGCGTGTTTCAAGGAGACGGTGCCTCCAGGCTCCTCTCGTTGTCCTAGCATCCATTCTTTTTCCTTGATATGGAACAAAGGAGAGGCGATAAAGAGAGTTTCGAGGGGTCATGAAATATGTATGCGCCTCACTTAACTGCAAACATTCTGTCACAGACTCTCCTCAGTCACGGCAGGTCAAAGCTTAAATGGTAGATACCCAGGTGCCTCCTCTCTGTTTGCTCAGCCTAAACCCCTGGATCAGCATCGTGCTACCATAAATTCCCACTGGGCATTGACACACGGTTAACCATTTTAGCCTAACCTGTTCTAGTTGTTCAAATTAAGTTAAAGCCCTATTGGAAATTAAAGCATGACAAACTGTTGGACACAAGGACTCTGAATGTCCTCTAAGCCCGTGTATTCACTCACCATTTAACATGTGTCTACAAGGGCTTTGCAGACACATTATGTTGTACAAAATGGAGAAAACAACTCAACTGTGGCATTCAAATTGGATTCCTTTGCCCAACGATGAAAAAACTCCTCATCTATAGCCAGGCATTGAGTGCATTGAGAAGTTTCATGTCCAACAATGTTTGGACCTTTTGCGTGTTTGCACTGTATAATGTACAGCTGCTGTAGAGTTCTAGAGTGAATGAACTGAAGAAAAAAACTTAAAATACATAGGATTTGAAGTAAAAGTCAAATGTGTAAACTTTATTTTCTTGACACTAGGAACTATGGTATAAGCTTTTGACATTTTTATGTTCTCGATTACAAGTCAGTCAAATTGAAAGGATGCATTTCATCATTGAAATATATCATGGAGCAAAAAAGAAGAAATTGTCCGAGAATATGAAAGTAGCCAATCTTTAGTTCCCTCAGATCTTTACCCAAACAGCAACCACATTTAATTCATATCTAACCCTCCCTATCCTATCCAACATACCCAAGCACAACTATTTTAAACCTTATTTCTAAATGTGATCATATACAAAACATAAACTTAATCATATCTATTTTTCTGTTTTCTGTTTACCCAAACTCATATACCTATAACATATGACCAAAGTCCGTTAACATAAGCTTTAGTGACAACACAGGTGACGCCAATGCTTCTTTCCTCTCTTGTTTCTCGACTCAAACTCTTCACTTTGAATTAACTAACCTTCTCTGTGCTTTCATCAGCATTGCCAATGGCATCAATTTGAGTCATGCACATGAGCCAGCGGCGTGTCCCAGGACGTTTCCTCATTTGAAGCGGGGTTAATTGTAGCAGAGGGTCTACAAGGAGATTCCTTTGTGTCATTTTGTGTCATTTCCAACCTAGAAATCGACATATAGAAATCGACATATAGAAAAGGACGGCCTCTGGGCAACATTAAAGAAACATTTGTCCCTTACGTTTCTTTCTTTGCCTACGTAGTTTAAAGCCGCAGTGTAAGCTGTGGGTGTTCTCAATGAACCACAGCAATACTTTTGCATTAAGCTTATGTGACATTAAGGAGAGTCTTCTTTTTATTCAGACAGGATTCCAATGTTTTGCCGGAGTTATGCTGCATTTGTTTCCAAAAGGATTTCGATGGCAACAGCGAGAAAAAACTCAAAGTGTGTTCTTGGTTGTGCATTTCATGCCAATTAAGTTTGACACTCTTCCCAGTGTCCACTGGTGAGCAAGCAATTAACAATGAGGTTCTGACTTTCGGTATGACTGTGCGGCATCCTGTGGGCTCGTGTTGGAATTATATTGGTGGAAATAAATCTTAGTCAGACAAGACCCATTTGGATGACCAAAATGCAGTCTATTACAATTGTCAGCCACAATTTTCCGTTAAAGGTTAATAATACTTACACCAGATTGGTTACTAGCTAAACTGCGTGGCCTCATGACTTCCTAGGGAAAGTGTTTTCATCATGGTTTTGACGCTCACTATACAACTTCAGATTTATCTAAGTACAAAAGCAGAAATGCTGTGAGACGGAATCATCCACGATATTGAAATTATAATCCCTTTTGCTGTTCAAGGCTTCCGCGCCTTCCTCTTTCCATCTGTGCAGCGCCTTACTACTCCACATTCACCTGTATCCTCTTCGTCTCCCTCTTCCTCTGCTCATGCATGCTCATCGGCATGCATGAGCGATGAGCACCTACTGGGAGCAACACATCACCATTATTCATGAATAGAGTACACCTCAGAATGAGACTGACAGATCAAAAGATGTCGATGATAGGTGGGGGTAGTGGTGTTCAGCGTGATGAATGGCCCCATCTTTTGCAGATTGCTCCTCCGCTGAAAGTTTGGGGCCATATTTGTCTTCTAAAGTTCCACATTTGATTATTTGTTTTGTGCCACGCTGGTCCCGGTGCAGCGCTGCAAGTAGGATGCCTATATGTCTAGACAATGCAGTGCTCCTTGCATAGATCGAAGGTCGAAATGCTTTGCTTTCATTGAGCTCCTGATTCATAAGCCATGGAAAACAAAACAACAGTTATTGACAGAAAAAAGATGCATGTACTTCTGAGTCTTTTACTTTAATATCCACTTATTTGGAACTTTTTGTGTTTTCCAGACATTTATGGGAGGATATTCTGCATTTATTAGTTTCTTTTATGGCATAAATGAGGCAAAACAACGCTAGCAAAAGCAAACACTCCTCCGTACCACCCCGTCCTCCCACAGAGTTTTTGGACTCATTCATCATGAAGAGTGATACCAAGCCATTAGAGTAAACTTTGGCAGGGTTCTTTTACAGATGAATCACTGAGCAGATGCCATCATTTAAAGGCCAGAGAGAAAATAGAGGAGAAGAAATAAGATCACCATTGACTCCTTTGATGCTAGAACCAAAATGCCACTCATTTTTCACTACGTCTTTATGTGCACTTGCAGAAATACTTGAGATAGCTTAGCTCTGGAAGACGCATATCATACTCTAATCCCATCTTCCCTGTCTCATTGTATTCTAGGTATTTTTGGTACTTTATTTTATTTCTCTTTGGATGTATTTTCAATGGAGCTCCACTGTCAATTTTTTCACAGTGAAGTCATATTTCATGCCTTGAATTTTTCACCTCGTCCCTCTCTTTTCTAGCCATTGACCCAAGCAAGGAGTCAGTGGAGGATTTGATGCAGAGGTTCCAGGACAGTTTCCGTGTTCCCAACACCACAAAGGACATGTCTCACTTCCAGCATGTTGTGCACAGCTCCTCCACGAGTCGCCGGAGGGTCCCCAGTCACACCAGAGGTAGGACGAAATTCTTCTCTAGTCTGCTAAAATTGCAGTTTTGTAAGCAGAATGGTACAGGCCTCATTTTGATGCACACAATGGAACATGTGTGCTGACTTTGCCACGTCTATGGACCAAATTTAATAGTTTTAGATACAGACATCGTCCCTAATAAGTTTATTTTAACAGATGCATACATTTATAGGATAGTGCAGGACTGTCAGCAACCACCTAGTAATGCCAGAGCGACAACAGGGTCGAAACATTGCAACTCCAAATTAACAAACTTTGACTAATTAGCCATTCTTGTTGGAGCCTATGAGGAAAACACTAAAACAATCTGGAATTCAAATTCATGTATTCTTTTCATTACTAATGACACTTTTTTGTTCAGGTTGTAGATTCCATTTTTAGCACATTATGAAAATCAACCTGCAGAGAGACTTAAAACTTGCTTGAGCTAGGCGACCAATTACAATGAATATACCTTGTTTTGCTTTGTTGTAACTCGTCTCGTTATTCTGTGGTGATGTAGTTTGAACATTCAGGCCCATTTTAAAAGTCTGCGATTGACCTGTAACATTAAAAACTATGTAAAGTTGTGAGAGTTGGCTGTAAAACGGTGAATGTATATGGTTTTACCATTTAAATGTACTTTTCTTATTGTCTTGTAATGCAGCTGAACGTGCGTGTGGTGTCTGTATCTGACCCACTGTGCCTTTATCAGCTAGCGGGAAGCGCCAAAAGGATTTGTGAGTTGACTGAATTGAATCGTGATCTCTTTAACATAGCAGCTACCTTCCACCATTCATAATTACCTTGGGACTGTGTGAGCTCTGAAAAATAATGAGCCGTTCTTTTTTCTTTTTTCTATTACATTTACAAAACTCTGCTCTTAACTCCATTTTATTCAGTCCCATAAGCTCCATCTAATAATATTCTCAACAGTTTTTCTAATGAACTTTTAAACTTTCCAAACTAGCAAGCTCATACATTAATTTTCTGAGTAAACCCCATTATAGAAATGCCACTATATATCTTGTTTTGGGGAAATCTTATTCATTCATTCTCCCGTGCCTGCGTATTTAAGGTCACTGGGGAGGCTCAAGGCTCACCCAGCATGCATTTGCTCAGTGATTCTCAGTCTTGATCCTCAGGGGCCAACCTCACTCTGCTCTACCCGTACCTTATTAGGCAAACCAGGTGTGTTTAGCTAATCAAGGTCCAGGAGGCACCCAACTCTTGATTAAGTGAACGTACCAATTTTGCAAATCAGGCATGGGGTAAGGCTGCGGCAGATGGAAAATACGCAGTGCTTTGGGTTGCAAAAGGAAAGGAAACAGCTTTGGCAGGTTACCATTCTATAACAAGGCAAACAGATAGTGAGAGAAACACATTTAAAATGACTGCTATGGGCAATGTGTTTCAAATGTGAGGGGGAAACACCAATGCTGCAAGAACATGTAAACAAAACAATATCCACGTCCAATATGTAAATACAGAACTAAAAGTGTCACAAACTTAATTTCACAATGAAATATTAATAGCTGTGGAACTTTCCGCATTAGATTTTGTTTTACATAATGAAATGGATGTAGTCACCAGATACATTTTAGGGTTTGTGCACATCATGTACAAAACAACTATAGACAGAACCAGAGTCCTAATTTGGAAGTGAGCATACACTCATTTACATATTCATCACCTCCGGGTTACATCTTGCACGGAGACCACAGATCCCTGTGTGTTATTCTGGGGTTGGAATTAGTATCTTGCTTGGGTGAGTGCATATGCATCAGTGTGCAGTACTTAGGTTATAAATTTCACACTGACAGAATAATTTAATGTAATTTATGTAGAGGGGGTTACGTTTAAAGATTACCCGGCGTCATGGCAAGTTCAAAATGGGGTCTTTGTGTGCAGTTCATCCATTGGTCATTTAGGCTTTACATATTTCATGATCATTTCTGGCGGCTTGCTCTGCTGGCTTTGGATTCCATTAAACCTCAATGAGAGTATAGCGTCACTCCAGGCCTTAGTCAGTGAGTTGGCTAATCGGCAACTGCAATTTTGAGTGACAGCAGCTTCTGTCATAACAATAAATTTAGTAACCAGGAACCTTCCAGATTTTACTCTTGACATACAGCGAAAACACATATATGTCTTAGTCATAAAGCTATGACCCATTGCACACTCCAGTGGAGAAATTAACCATGAAGCTTTCACCTATGCTTGACAGAAAAACTTAACCACCCTCTTGATCACCGTCTTCCATATGCAGAGCAGAACGCTCAAATGTTGCATGCACATGCTCACTTATCCGTGGAGCATTCATCTTTCCCGTTACGCATTAAGAACTTAAAAATGGAAGATTAGTCAGTGGTTAAACGCACTTATATGCTTGGTAAAATAGAAGAGGTTTCAGCATTGTTTATGGTTGTCATATTTGGAATTAACTCTAATATTATCCATGTATTGATTGGACGGACCAGAGGATGAGTGCGGCGTAAAGTAAATTAATGCATCACCAAATTCCCTGGCAGATGAGAAGTGATGTTGGGCAGACGCCTTTTTTCTCCATTTTGAGCTTTTTATGCGACAATGCTTTACTCCTCACTGTTTCCCTGAGCACCAGTGCATGTTTACATATGTGGTTTATTAGTCGAGTACGCTCAAGCTCATTTGCATGTGGCTTTAATAGAATCTTCTAAGAGCCAGTTCAAAGACAAAATCGTATCACTCCGCCGTAGAGGGGTCCACGCTGTGCAGATGTGACCGAATGAATTTGCACTAACAGATGGATTGTAAGACACCGTGTGTGTGTGGGTGTGTGTGTTTTCCAGCTGGGTAGTTTGATGAAAACTAAAACCTGGCCTTCAACATTGACAGTGAATAACAGCCTAAAGAATTGATGGACATGTGCCGCAATCCTTGAATAATGATGCAATTATGCAATTAGATCAAATAATAGAAAATAAAAGGCAACTGTAGGGCTGCGATGAAAGATCTGTGCATTCTTTCAGCGTCTGAGGAAACTGCTGTGCCATTATGAATCAATCTTTAAGGAATTAAATGCATCTAACAACCAGGCCGCTGCAATCTTTTCCACTGCTGCACTGCTCAGTTACAATTCAGTGCACACAAAGATTTGTCTCAACATCCCTCTCTCTGAAAAAAATCTCAAAATCCCCCAACGCTTTCCTGTTTTTATTTAAATAGTATTGTATGTATGGAGAATTGTTAATGGATGCATTACGGTAAAACAAACCCCCCCCCGGAGCAGCTCCTGAACAGCAGTATTTTTGGGAGAAGCTGCCCGCAACTCTGCTCGCCATTTGGTGAGGCGTTTTCATCATGTGCTGCTCTGCCTGGCACAGCTGGATAAAGGTTTTGAGATGAATTGAGATGAGACTCGCTGAG
Source organism: Lamprogrammus exutus (assembly GCA_900312555.1). Taxonomy (NCBI): domain Eukaryota; kingdom Metazoa; phylum Chordata; class Actinopteri; order Ophidiiformes; family Ophidiidae; genus Lamprogrammus; species Lamprogrammus exutus. The sequence continues at coordinate 27,097 of OMOW01057442.1, forward strand.
AGGATAACGATTAATCACCGCTGGGTAGTACTGGGAATTTTCTCCATGGGCCACCTCACGTCGGTTGCATGAGGCCAGTGCGGTGCAAAACAAATACCAATGGGCTGGCGACTGTCCCAGGGGAGTGAGTCAGTCAAGCGTCCAAGGCTGTTTTTGATTCCCAGTCCATCACTGATCACCACACTCATCCGATTTATATTCCACTTGACTGAACAAAAATAGCAAGTAGCCCGGGTGTGCTCTTTTATTTTCACCGCACAGCCCTTTGTGATCGTTGTGACCGCACTACTGAAACGTATCCCTAGGTGCTGAAAAGCTGCGTCACGGGTTTAAATGTGATTGCCTGCTAAACATTCAGTGCGGTGCCTCCTGCTTCCTATATCCTGCAGGCGTGTGGGCTCTGCTATAAGGTAAAGCCTGCGTATTGTGCACTTATTGTGATTTTGTTCAGTAAACCACTGTTAATGAACAGCATTTTTCCGTCTTATTGCTGTGCGTGGTGGCAGGTGAAGATAATTGTGCCTGGTGTTCATTTGGCACATTGAAAATCTATTGACTCCATCGCTCACGTCTGACCAAATAACCTGTCAAACGAGGTTCTTGGCACTGACATGCAACTTCCCCAAGTCAATACAGTATGTTATTACATAAATATTAGTTGTACTATCTATCACCAAATTGCATGTATTAATATGTAAAACAGCAGCAAATTTCACATCATAGAAACAATTCATGTGAAACTAATACATTGCCTTTTATGATCTGCCTTAACAAAATTACTCTTTCCTGAATTAATGATTAATACGTCTAAAATGCTGTACTTATCCAGCTTGGGTAAATAGTTTCAGTTCAGGTTAAAATCAGGTTAAAATGTCTTATCTATGACAGTGTTATTGGTATGCATTATGTTTGCTATCAAGTAACCGTGGCGTTACATTTTTAACATTTGTCATTATTTTTCCAATCATTGCATCACACTAATCAGTATATCAAAGGAAAAAAATGTTTTCCTTTAATATTTTATACTGACTCCCCTCTCACGTCCAGGAAACATATCCCATTTCATCCCCTATAGAGCCCCATTAGAGTTACTTACAATACTCGAATACTGATATTCTGCTTTAGTCACCAATCCAGAAAAACTTTGAAGTCACCACATATTGTGCATGCACCTCTCTGAATGTTACTCCCTGCTGTGGCATCGATGCATGTCCATGTGCTTCCGACGTAGCGTCTTAATGAGCCAAAGTATTTGTTGTGATGCATCAGGATGAGGACAACCTTATGGTTATTATCCTGCCTCTCCTCTTTAATTGATGCTTTGAAGTAGCACATGAAAGTAGTTCAGTTTCAATTTTGTTTTGTGCGCGCGCATCTACACGTGTGTGTGCATGTGTTTGAGAGAGAGAGAGAGAGTTTGTGTTTCATGGTGCTTGCATTCATCCTGCTCTCAGCCACACTCTCAGCAGCCCTCAATCTTCACTGCAGACAAAACACAATGATTACAGCTATGGGCCTGCAGCCCCAGAGTCTTTCTACAACACGTCATACAGCTGATCTACTGCCAAATCATAGGTGTATATGTGTGTTTGTGCATCTGTCTGCCTGTCCACTTCTATGTTTTGTCCTATAACTTTTTAGCCATAAGAATCAAAAATCCTTTTTCCTGGATTTCTTGGATCTGTTCGCATCTATCCCTGTAGGCCCTAGCCATGTGCGGCAACTACATATTCCGGCAGAATGAATTATTCCCAAAACAGTTTTTTTGTATCTGCTCGTACAATTTTGTGTCAATGTTCACAAAATTTTACATGTAGAAAATCTGGACCACGCCAGACAAAAGCTTCATCTGTGTTTTTTGGTCTTCCTTACTGTTTTTCTATAATTGGCGGCCAAAATTGAGTGGGCGCGGCCTCATTCTTCGAAAAAGTGTTGTATCTCATGAATGAATGAGTCTACTGTAACCAAACTTCGTGGGCACGTGCACTCACTACTTATTCAGAAAATGAAACATCAATTGACCTGATGGTGGCGCAATAACAACAGCAGTAAAATTGAGTCTATAACTTTGGAACTGGGCATGGTGGAATCAAAGGGTTTGCTTCTTTGCCAGTGTGGGGAGGGAAGGGGGTGATCATGATCTAATCAATAACCTGTTAAATTTTATCCTTCAGAGACAGAGTCATATTTGGAGGTCTACTCGTCCTTGAAGGAGGTATTCACTCTCTTAGTGCCTTTATCTACTCTAACTCTGGAACTGTGAAGTAATAAAGGAACATACACATTATGACACCACTAGTGCCCTGTTTTCTGAGTGGTGGAA
>OMOW01057503.1:1545-14113 GCA_900312555.1 Lamprogrammus exutus
GTGTCTGGAGAGGTTTAAGCCTCTGCCCGCACCACAGGAGAGGGTGTGTGTGTGTGTGCGCTCGTGTTGTTGTTGTGTGTGCGCGTGTGTGTGTGTGTGCGCGTGTGTGTGTGTGTGTGCATGCTTATGTGTGTACATGCATGTATGTGCTTGTTTTCTTGTTTCCCTGTCTTTAACACGGGAAAGATATGAAGTAAAATGTCCTGCTCACAATTCAGAAAAAATTCCATTCACAACAAACAAACTGGGCTCATAGCATGAAGGAACCCTCTGGTCAATGACATGCAGACCTTTTAAATTCCTCTGAGTACAACTCCCTCAATGGTCTCAGTGATGCAGCTTTCCTACGCAGATACTGCATATTTCTATCTCATTCCACTGTCTTGCAGATGTAGTGCACACACACAATGAATATCCTCTTGTTTGAATTTTTCAAAAGCAAAAGCGTATCTGTGCATGAGATACACAGAGGCACCAAGAATGAAGATGTTTTGTTTTTTGTTGTAGTACCTGCTGTGACCTTAAGATGGAACTGCCGCATTCAGTATAATAGTTTCCTCAGTACAAGTGTCCCCCTCACTCTTCAGTAGTGAACACATGTCATAATTAGTAGAATGAAGTCAGTGTTTGTCAAGCTAAAACGCAGTAATTACACACAAACACGATTTGATACAGACTCAGGCATGACCCCAAGACATGAAATGTGATGGAGATCATCTAAATCTTGTGATATTATGTGATATTATTATCTGAATTGAACTAGACAACAGTGTCAGCACAGTTCCACCATATCATGCTTAGGGGCTCGTTGGTTGTCACATGCACTTACAGTGACAGCTTTAAAGAGAGAGGGAACCAATCAAGCAGTGAATTATGGTGCCTCAAGAACAACAGAGATTGTTTTTAGGGTTAAAATTAAATGATTCACTGTTCTATGATGACATTAAACACGTTGTCACTTGACTATTTGCAGCTTGGCTAAAGAATTAGGTAATCCAAATCTCAATTTTTAGCTCAAACCCAATCCTGGGTTTCAAATGAACCCTGACTCATGTAGAAAATGTATACAAATTTCCATATTATCAGAAGTATCACACCAAAGGTTGTGGACTTTGTACTCATGTTTACGGATTTGAAGTTGTTTGCAGATTAGTTAGAATTAGTTAATTTGTCTTTTTGTTTATGGCAGCAGGAGCTACAATATGTGATAAATGAGCACAGGAGTTAATTTTACATGATTGTTAAATGTAATTCTAATAAGGTAATAGCCTATCACAGCGGTTCTCAACCTGTGATATGTGTACCACCAGTGGTACTCGTAGCACCCCCTGGTGGTATTGCAAATGACTGGAAATTTCTGCAGAAAATCATAACAATTGAAATCCATAGAATGCTGTCATTCTGGCAAATTATTCACAAATTGGTTTTCTTTTCTAAGAAATATGGGGTAATTAATCATGAGCTGCAGAGCACAAGGATTGGTGCTTGAGGAAGAGGCATAGATCCACTAGAACATGTGCGCAGGATCGAATCAAAACATGCCGTCCACTAATCAAATTAATGGGCTCATACTGTATATCGAATGTATTGATCGTTCACATTGAAGGGGTACAGCAGTGAGTTACAGTTTCAATCATCACTCAGATTTACCGTCAGATTGAAACAGGTCTTAATTTGTATGGAAGCCAAGAGAGGACATGCAATATCTTTCTTTTTTAATGTTTATGTATGAAAATGTAGATAAGGAGATCTTCTTTTTTTTTCAAGATCTCAAGAAAACGTTATTTTTTTCCCCAGAATAACAAGATAATCTTCTTGAACATTTTACTCGAGAGCTCAAGAGAACTGCTTCTTAGATGACACACCATAATGTATATATTTTCTGTAGCAAGGCATAAAGCTGTTTTAGCCTGCGTCTGACCTTGATTGAATATAAATGTAACCCACTGATCAATATATGCCTGTTCTTCTGCCATTGCTTAACGATGATAATTCCAGCAATCCTATTCACTTTGGGAAACATTTAATTTTGTTGAGATCTCAAGAAAATGATCTCGTTATCTTTGAGAAAACAATAAAACATTATAACGTCCATAGTTTTTTTTGTTTGTTTTATTTTTACTCTCTTATCCTTAAGGAAGCAAGCTTGTCTGTTCTGTGTGGGTATCAGTAGCTTTATTAGCTCATACTGTGAAATACTGTAAAACCAGCACAGCACACGTGCGTGCACAAGGTTTTTCTGTGGTGGAACTTAGAAGTTTTGTTTTGCTCAGAGGTAGTAGTTGGCTCATGCATGATCACACATGAAAATTAACAATGAAGCAATTGGGCCTCTTTTATTCAACATTAATATCAAAATGAGATTTATTATTATTTAACCAGATTTATACTATCAATCTGATACAATTTGTCAAATTATATCTACTAAACTTAAATTCCAAGGGACTGTGCTGCCTCTCCTCACATCGACTGTGCTGTTTAACAAACTGTCAGAAAATCCTGGAAAGTTATTAGTGATTTACTCACTCCACCGAGACCAATTAGCTTCGCATACCGTGGCAGGTGTGAAAGCACACAGAATGAGGTCACAACTGTGACAATTTAACTGTCCAAACATAATGGATTTTCATCAAATATTTATTATCGTCAGCTGATGCCAAACACAACATGGCTACAACTCCAATTCCACCTTATGGCATTTTAGCACAACCACCTGTGTTGTTTATAAGTCACTTTTTGATTGAATTGAGATTAATCACAGTTATAATGACACAAAAGAAGAACATAGCGTCATACTTTGTGCACTGAATACAAAGTGCACAATGGATTGTCTGCATTTGACATATGTATGTGTAGAATTCCAACAAAAGCTATGTTTGAGCAGTTAGGAGTTTTGAATAAGGGAATGCCCAGCATAATATGTCTACGGACACACAAGGAGATTTAATGTTTGCCTTCAATCCAATATAACAGTCATCACACTTTCAATATTTTTCTGATAATGGCAGGGATTATCTGTGACCAGACATGTCTCAGGTTTTCATAGCTGTGTAACTTGATCTGTGATTATGGATGGATAGATGGATAGACTCCAACTCTCAGAAGCTTTTTGAATATCTGTCCTGGAGCTCTGGAGGTTTTTAGGGGCTGGGTGTGTTCTTTGAGGCCCACAGGTGTGCAACCATCTGGGGCCTAACCGTTGAACCAGTCTTCCTTGAAAGAGAGTCTCCACTCTGCCAGACAAACCAATAATTTGACTTTGATCTAGTCGCACTACTCGACATCTTGATTATCCCAGTGTTCCTTTTACAAGCACTTAGATCAGATGGCATTGTCTTTGTGAACATCCCGACAGATACTGTATGAGGATAAGTGAGTGAGTGTGTGTGTGTGTCTGCGTGTGTGTGTGTGTACCTGGGGACTTACAAGCATGCATGATGACAATATTTAAGATATTATATTTATGTTTACATGTTTGTTTGTGCAACCGTTGAAAGGCACATGTGGAGAAATGTGCTGGTAATTTCCCTACTTAAACCACAGATTTCACTAGAACTCCACACGGTTTGCTAACCTAATTTAGTATATAATAGCATTATGATCTTCATATCTTATCAGCTATACTTCTAATTGTTTTCATTACATAAAAAGTACTGTGTTTTGCACATACCAGTAGTTGTCAGGCTCATTGTTGTCACATTACAAATAACATTTAAAGGCTTTAGCATGGCGTGTGTAAGAGGCAACAAAGCAGCCGTTGTCAGGATACCAAACAGCAAAGTGGAAACACAGTGACGTTAGAAGACTGCATACGCGTCCTGTTCTTGGTATTCATTTTTAAGAGGATTTCTAGGAATGTGAGGCAACTGATGTTTTTGATAGATTTTTTTTCTTCTGTTTCCTGTTAAGAGGTTAGTTTTCTATTATAGCTTAACACAACTTGTAACGATGTGCAACAATCCTGTTGTCACAGCTTATTGGCCTCTCCAAGCTTAGAGAATTAGAAGGTTGCTGGTTTGCATCTTGAGGCCCAACCTTCATTTGCCATCTGAGAGAGCAATGAGTTGATTGCTATTATACATTGTCAAATTATTTAAATTCTTTTATCCCCAAAGTTACAATTGATGCAAGCATTAATGTGCAAATAATGTCATACTGTGATACATAAAATCTTTAAAAGCATACTTTTGTATGCATGATATTGAAATTTGATAACAAAAATATGTAAAAGCCATTCCTAAATGCAGTAAAGCATTTTAGAAAGTTTAACTGCAGCTGCTGTTTTTGCTTAGCAAAAAATTGCATTAATTTCTATAAGTTGACTGACATAAAAATGTTTATAATTTTAGCAAATTTATGGGAATAATAATCTGTTATGCTTGCATGCATCAGATATGCTAGCTATATTTAATAGATTTCTTTTCATATTGAATTAAATCATAATGAAATCATTCCGTTTTCCAAGGCCAAACAAACCTGAACAGTTTATCTTGCTCTAATAGTATACTGACCTAAAGAGAAACAAATTACTATAATAACCAAAATATTTTTCTGGATCTATCTCTGTTAACAAAACAACAACTTAAAAACTGTTTGCATGGCACTGAATCAGCATCATTGCAGCTACACATTAGTCATTGTTGCATGTCCCTGCTCTATTTGGTCCAGTACAATAATCCCATTAATGTAGTGTCTATACAAGCATAGATTTTAGTCTGTCAGAACCAGATTGGACATATTGGTATTCTATTATAGGATAAATATGTGTGATTTAGATCTGTGAATTGGTTTTAAAACAGATGGGAAAATTGCATCCAGATCAAAAACACAATTTTATGCATTCTTCCACCCAGTTTCATCAAAATCAGCTTATAACAAACTAACCAACATTGTTACCTTGAGCAGGTGTGAAAGGACCCTAATTTTGAACTGTAGGATACTTGCTTTCTCTGCATGTGGACATCTGTCAGGTGGATTTTAGTATTCTGTTTTACAGTTAGCACTGAAAACAAAGTGAGGCTCTGCCGAAAACAAAGGATTAAGTTCTCAGTTAAAAAATAAATAAATAAATGCATTGGCAATGTATTGATAACCTAAAAATGCTTTTGCTCCTGGCAGTTATAGTCAATGCCAGTAAGGGTGGCAGGGAAGAGATTATTTCATAACAGACTGTTTCATTATATTGCTACATGTCGAAAAACGCACACCAAACAAGCTGAACAGAGGAAATGATTTGGAAATAACATGATCAAGTTTCCTGTCGGGCACAAAACTGTAGGATGTGCACAAGACTAACTTAAGTGATGGGAAAATCCTCCCAGTACCGATAGCTGCTGACTACACAAACAGCTCTCCTGTCCTCAGATAATAGCGTTTACCTTCATCATTGTATCATCACAAAAATTACGAATTTAGTGCATTTTAGTACTTACTTAATGTTACTAAAACCTGAGGAAAGCCTAATCCTCTTCTTGTCCTTCATCTTCTGTCCATTTGCATTGTCCTTGAGGAAGTTGTGAGTCTGCAGTGCAGATATCAAATGATGGGCATTAAGCCAAGGTGACTTGGCGGTTCCTTTTTTTCTGTTACCTGAAGATAAAAACTTGTTGATAAACTTGGTTTGAAATCTTATAATCTTGTATTTGTATAAAGGCTGTTGTGCTTGGAATCTGGAATATCAACAATATTTCTTATGTGTTCATGTATGAGAGTGTTTCTTCAATCAGCCTTGACAGAGACCACTATCATCTGTTCATTTCCACATGATTTGATTTCAGGGCAGCATTCATCCAAGAATGTGACTTAGTGGCTCAGAAATAAGACACCTTGATGAGGCATTGTGTAAAGCTGTAATGGCAGCGAGCAGGAGGCCTCCGGTTGAGCTGGTGACTGAAAGTTTTGAAGTGTGCAGACAGTAGACCTGTAGGGTAGGCCACAGATTAGAGAAGGGGAAAGGGGTTTTTCTTCTTTCGACAACAAGATCATTGCTGTATTTCTAAAGGTTCAATCTGTAAATACTTTTTTTGCAGTAAAAGTAAAACTGCTCTGAGTCATGAAGGACATCATGTTTGGATGTTATTGTGAGTTTCACTGAGCATAAAACCTAAAGAGAACGTTTTACCATCACTAATGTAACCAGGCCAGTCAACTATTTACACACTATGACTCAGAGCAATGTAATATTACTGACTGAACCTTTAACTAGCTGAATAGTCTCTGGGTATTGTAATGAGAGCCGACACTGACAGACTTCCTAATCCTACCTTGTCAGTCAAGGGCCCTGACCAAAAACAGTCATTAGAAGTATCTGACTCAGGCTCAGGGGGAAATTGTAAAGGCATGTGCCCTGTTTCAAACATCAAGACATTATCTTGTCATTTCTAATAAAGCCAACTTAATTCTTAATGTAGTGGCATATATCATCAGACACTTTCGTAGCTGTTGGTGGTTATATTGCAGTGCGGATAAAGCTTTGGTAAATTGTTTCATGTAAAGTGGATATCTGATTTGAGTGGAGTGAGAATGTGTGAAATAGATGTGCAACATTATTTATTTGTTACCTTTGTTACTATGGTGATATCAGAGCATAGTACTTATGCGTCATTATGGCCTACTTGTGTTGTTGGCGATGTGGTTAATGACGTAACAATGTTCTCGCTTGGTTGTATACAGCCGGCTAAAACCTTCATATCCTCGTAGAACAGATATAACAACTAGTCTATCTTCTGCAATGGATAAAGGGTTACAAACTTAAAATTCAACGACGCCAATTGAAACTATGCGTCTGTAATAATTCAGTAGTAAGAAAACATTTGGCTTGATTTTGACATGTATGAGTTTTTGGATTTAGTGGGAAAATAAATGGGGGAAATTGGTCCGAAGTGGTGTGTGGTCACCCTGTGACAGTTGCCGTGTTACTTATGTATCAGTCTGCTGTTCTTGCGGAGTGGGCCGAGACAGGATGCAAGTCTTCAGAGATTTGCTTGCACTTCCATCAGCCGTCGACTCAGATTTTGGAGCCATCTGGCAGGCCGAGGCTGGGGCAATGCAGCGTACCTTGTGACTCACTGTGTGTTGTGGCCAGCGACGTTTGACTTGTGCTTTCAAGGTCACGACCCTCATCTCATTTCCTTCCAGGCGGCCACTACGACAGCAGGGTTAAGTTTATATGATACCCCTGGATAAGTGCTACTTAAAAGTGCCAAGTTTCCCTCTCAGCTTTGATACTCTGGTTTCTGTTGTGACCCCTTTCCGTCCATATTCGCCCCGGGTCCATCTGGACAGGCCCACACACACACATGCACAACACACACGCTCCTTTATCAATCCACAGCTTTCCACCCAAATAGGAAGTTTTTTCGAGTCCCAGATAGTATATTGTTTTTTCCTCTTCAGTTTTTGTCCACATGGTCGCGTGTGATCACTTTATTGCAAGTATGCTAATGCAAGTTTAGTTGTCAACAATGTAGCTACACACAGTTGTTACTATATTTTACCAACACTATTCTATAACAGCTGTTACATTGATAAAACTGTTGCACTAGTAAGTTGCGTAATTAACACACTGTCAGTTCTGAGATAATGCTTATTGAAATGACAACATATAGCTATAATTACACCCATGCATAATTTCATTTCATCAGAACATGTATGGTTCCTGATAAGCACAGTGAGTCTGTAATTACCATTCTCACATATTTGAGGGGTTTTTGGTTCTGTGTGGCTGTTTCAGAAAGTAACTCTCCCCTGAGAGCTGCCCTGGAATTTGTTGAATCTTTGAACCCTGTGCACAGCCGGCTGGTTTCATAGGCCTGAGGAATCTTTCAGTGGCCCTTGGTGCCAGGAGGAGGGCATCAGAACTTTGGTCCTCCCTGGCCTGGCGGCCCCGGGGTTTTCTACGAATGTACAGGCCTGTGAGATGTTTAATGTTGTATATGAAAGTGTGTGTGTTGGTGTTTCCACTTGTGTCCACTTCTACCTATGGATGCTTGCTCGGGGAAATCATTTCCTCTCCCACGCTGGTTTGCCCGACTGTTGCTGTCCTTGGTAGACTCTGACCTCTGAAAGGAGTCAGCTGGGCTCCGGAGCTGAGAAAAGGGCGAGGCCAACCACAACATCCCCCTCACAGGTGCCTCCCATCCCCCACTAAGGACAGCAACACTGGCTTGAGAAGCCGAGTGAAGGAGAGAGAGACACACACACTCTGACTGAGCTGTAGAACTGTAAACCAGATAGGTGCAAACAGTGAGACAGGTCTTTCTGAATAGCTGTCATACAGGTAAAAATCTGTTAAGGTATCGCATTGATTGATGAAGTTTCTCTTTATTCTTTTTCCATAATAGAGGAAGGTACGTATTTAGTTTGCCAAAACCAAGATACACTTTATTTTCTAAGAGTCTTTTCTCTGGTTTCTGTTTTGATTTGCCTTATGTGGTATCACTTGTAATGGCAGCAGCTAAAAATGGAAAAGCCCCACTCGGTTTTGACGTGAGAAATAAAGACAAGCAATGGTTTTTAAGTCTCGTTAGAATTTCAAACAATCTTAAAGTTGAGGTTTCATCTCTCTTACCACAAATTAAAACATTTTTTCTCTGTGATTGATCTTTACGGTGTATAGTCAAAAGTTTAATTTGTTTCCAAAATAAAAGCATTAGAACTATCATAATTTGTTCAGTTTTATTAGCATTTTGTAGGAGTAAGTGTTAGAGGTCAAAAAGTGCTCATTACTGCTGTGATGATCAGAACATGTTTATGGCTCAAAAAGGTCAAAAAGTGCTCATTACTGCTGTGATAATCAGAACGTGTTTATGGCTCGAGCAAAAATGACCAGAGACAAAGTATGAATGCTTTCAAATAGAGATGAGAATAACAGTAGATGCAACTTTCGAAAAAAAGGTCCATCATTATTTGCATACACTGATGGCATGAAGTGTATTGGACAGGAAATGTAGATCTGATTCAGTGGGCTGAAAAAAAGTCACCAACACTTCATGACGCACCTTGAGGTGACGAGGCACTGCTGAAGTCACTTCAAAGCTTAATTTGTTCCACGTATAAGGAGGTGTCAGATGTCATCAAGAATGTTGTTCAGTTTAGCCTTCTTCCTTCCTGACTGAGCAAACTGACTGCCTGGTTGGCTGTCCAGCCAAAAATCTGAGTGTCTTTTCCTTTCTCGTGTGTGTGTGTGTGTGTGTGTGTGTGTGTAAAACCAGGAAGACTGCACAAGTTCTAATTTTTTAGGACATCTCACTATGAATGTGCTTGAATCTGTTTTTTGCATTACAATGATGCACACAATCGTGGGGGTTTAAGATGTGGAGTCACATGTAACACACATACAACACAGACACACAAAGCAGTATGTGACCACTATGGCATCTTATTTGCCAGTGTGACAAATTGCTGTACAGCTCACAGTAATGGAGCAATGATGAAAATATCAATTATTAGGATGTTCAGAATGGATTTGGACTTTCAGAATTTATAATATATTACATATTATATATACTGTATACTGTTTATATATGATATAATATATAATTGTTAATGTGTTTCGCTGTTTTTGTCATGATTTTGATCATTTGTCCATCAAATCAGCTGTAATATTTTGCACATGCCTACATTTATAAGGCAAAAAGATGAAACTGCTGTCACAAGTTCTCTCAAAATGTTACCATTGCTTTAGTCATTTGATTTGTCATTTTAGATCCTGACATCAGACGATCATCAACCACTTCGCTAATCATGTGAATGATCATGAAAAGTGACATGGATCATTACTTGCGTGTTAAAGCCTATAATGTCAAAACAGCTCAGCTCAATGAAAGTTTGTTTAGACTGGCTAGGCTATATAAACCTGTCAGAGAGGGGAGGGAAAGAGCTGTTCTGCCTTGATGCAACCTGTTTCATGTGCAGCCCCTGCCCTGGCACATACAGTACTTCTGCCTATGGCTAAGAGTGTCTTATGTTGCTGTTAGGACTTTTAGAAGAAGCTTTACATTTTTTTAAACTCAGTTGATTTGTTTCTGCTCAGGAAGCTTTACCGATGCTTTGGATTTGTTTTGCATCATACAGCATGTCTGCATTATAAGCTGCATTTGAGGTGTTGAAGGTTGTGATGGTACTTCCATTCTTTATGATTTAGTTTATCATTTCCCCCCCCTGCCTTTTCTCTTTTATCTTAATGTTTTGGTCTGGCCATGTGCACTGTTACAGCTGTTTTCTGATGAGAAGGCTTGCCGAGAGATGGCATTCATGAATGGGCTTGAGTGTGAAAGATTTGCTGCAGGCTGACTGCGGATGGTAGTCACCTTGAGCGCAGTGTCATGTCTTAGGAATGCTATCGATGATAGCTATTTTTACACGGTAGCCTAAAGGTGAAGGGGAGGAGTGAAACTAATGGCAGGATGCATGGTTTTACCTGTTCTAACTTAGCCCTTTGTTATGGACATGTAATAGTGTTCAAACATGAAGCTGAGATTCATAATTATATTAAAATGCAGCTGCTGGCCAAGCAGTTGTGAGGGTGCTGACCTATTTTTGAAATGTTAGATCTCCAAGTTCCATTAAAGTACCTTTACTGCACCATGCATCAATATATATTTACATACAGTTGGTTGTGGTAAAAAATAATTTCAGAGAAGATCTTCATAATTTTATGAGGTTGCCCTTTGGTGACACCGGAATGGCAATACATGGAGGCATCACCCTTAAACACAGACTTTGTCAACCCTGTCTGACTTGGTCAGAAGTTCAGCCATTCCGCATTCTTGACTAAAGGATAAAGCAGCCCTAATCCCCTTTACCAGGTAGCTAGAGTTGGCGGTGGAGCCAGGAATTCCTGCAGCATACCGATTTGGGGAAGTTGCTAGGGTTTGGATGGACAATTCGAACAACAATAGAGTACTCTCATTCAAAGTAAAATAGGGTTTAAGTTCTGTGAGAAAATCCAGCCAGCTCAGAGATAGGTACCAGGTGGAATGTGACATATTTAGAGTGCTTTTGATTCAGAGGCATTGACCACATTTACAAAAAGTGGGCTGGGTGATTTAGGGCATGCAGAGGTTGGGTGAACAGCTGAAAAAGAGAGAAAGGGACAGAAACAAATAGGCGAGGGAGGTTGTTATAGTGGGCATGGATATGTGTTGTTGATCTCATGACAGCCAAGGCCATAGTGTGAGCGTCCAGCCAGGGCACGCTATAGTAACAGCAGGCGCTACAGCAGCCTACCTGGCCATCAAACTGAGCCAATGACCTGCCAGCCTCACTCCCAATAGTCCAATGTCAGGGATCAGGATCAACCCAACAAGAGTGACTTCAGAGACACAGAAGGCTGCGTCTAGCTCCTTTATCTGCCTCCATAATGCTGCCAAAGACTCAAGCCTCCACAGAGGTGGAGCAGCATTACCGACCTGTCCTGCTGCTCCTGTCAGACCCAGTGGATTAGCTGTGAAAAGGCCCCTAGAGAAAAACCGTGGGTGAAATACACTGGCCTGTCTTTGTCCCGTCTGTCTGCTGGGCTGGGGAGCACTGACTTTAGCCCTCTGTCAACCAGGTCCGGTGAAACCCCTCAACAAAAGCCATTCATCTGTTGTACTGTACATGCCAAATGGCTGGCATTCCTCTTCATGAATTGTTTTGTAAGCCGCATCTGTCTGTCTGTCTCTGCAATTACAAGTCTGTTAAGAGAACAATGGTTTGTGTGCAGCTGGGGTTTTCTGCGTTTGCAGAGTAGATCTGATTAACCTTCTGTCTGCTCATTACTGACCACTGGCCAGACGGATTTTTTTTAGCATTTCAGTCATTGAGACACACGATTAGGTTTTGCTTGTACAAGAGCTGCTCTATGTAAGGTCACATACTCTGTGTAAGGTTCTTTGTCAGAGCACTTAGTGTTTCTGTAATTGTAATTACATGAATCCAATTTATCAACTATTGTGTTAGACTTCTCACATTCTATTGAAATGGCTGTGTTACTTAGTGGTGGCATGTTCTTAGGTGAATATATGGTAGTTTTACTTTTGTCTGGAAGATTTACTTTCTGTCCTATCTAAGGGTTCGTTCTAAGGACACAAGGGTCTGTAGAAGTAACCCTATGGAACCATGTGGTGTTTCATCAACAGCACAAAGGTAGAAGTTATGCACGCCACGATAAAAGCTAAAGGTATCCTCTGGATTCCCAAATAGAACTGTGTTATGCTATAATGATGTTAATGAGGTCTGAGAAACAAATAACGAGCTATACAACATTAATTTAGGAGAAGAGCCTTTTCTGGGTGTTTGTTAGATTTGTTTATTTTTATTTATTTTGTATACTTTATTGATCCCGTGAGGGACATTAAGTCCTCTGCATTTAACCCATCCTCTTTGAGGAGCAGAGGGTAGCCTCAGTCCAGCGCCCAGAGACCAACTCCAGATCTTTAGGTGCCTTGGTCAAGGGCACTGGCAGGAGATTAACCTAACATACATGTACATGTTTTTTGATTGTTGGAGGAAACCAGAGCACCCGGAGGAAACCTTGGCAAACACGGGGAAAGCATGCAAACTCCACACAGAAAGGTCCTGCCCC
>OMOW01057504.1:3318-21294 GCA_900312555.1 Lamprogrammus exutus
CGAGATTCCGATCTGTGACTGGAGTTCAGACGTGTGCTCTTCCGATCTATCATTTTTACAGGGAAGATGCAGTAACAGTGTGCAAATATCAGGATCTGTTAATAGAATCTTCTGCAACCTCACTCAGTTACACAAAGTGACCTAATCTTTGCCGTCTGACCGCTGACTGCGAGGAGCTCAAAAGACATTTTAGATGATAAAAGCAAGAACACAAGTAAAAATGACTTGAAAGTGTTTTGGACATCAAATGTGTTTGATTTGAAAGCAGCGCATATGTGAGATATTTTGTTCTTCGAATGCCAAATTAAATAACCGCATTTTCAAGCAGTAGGTGATAAAATCTGACTCCCTGTCTGAGAGAGCTCAGAGCTGTTGTTTTGTGAAATGATATTCATGAAAAGCAGTGAAAAACACAGTTGATCAGAGTAATAATGACCCTGCAGGCAGAGCAGAGCAATTAAAGTAGAGTCCAAGGGAGAGATGAGAACTATTAACAGCCACAGAGGACTCTCTCTCTCTCTCTCTCTCTCTCTCTCTCTCTCTCTCTCTCTCTCTCCATCTCGCTCTCTGCCAAGGCTAGCAATGCTTTGCACTGATGAAAACATCGCTGGAAATACAGAAAAGCACTAATTACAGAGAGAGGGGGCTTACGGGGGAGGGAAGCAGGGAAAGAGATGAAGATCCCTCGTGCTTCAGAGACATTTCCTGTCCAATTTAACATGTTGCATCAGTTATTTTTTGATCTACAGTTTCTTGCATCAAATCGTACGTTTTTACATCAAGTGACAATTCCGCAGGGCTTAGTGGGTGAAGCCGGTCCTGTAAGCTACAGTGAAAGGGGAACAAAACGCAGTGTGAACGTTCTGAAAATACATCATTGTGAAGCTGAGGTAGTGTGTCAGTGGGTGTTGTGTTTTATGTAAGTGAATTTGTCATTGTTTAATTGATTTCTTTGTGAGTGATGAGACAGTTTGGACGGCATCATTCAGTGTGTTTGGGTACAGTGGTTTGAACCCTGCGGGGGAAAGTTTGCTCTCACTTGGTTATGTGATGTTCGATGCCCATACATAATCAAAAAGTGAAATAATATAAAGTAAACATGAATGTTTTTTTCTCTTTAGGCCTTTGCAAGAAAGGCCCAAGTGTTGCGAAAACAGGAGCGAGTGTTGCTTCTGCTTTGAAGATTATCTATGACCTCACAAAAACAAGCGAGATGGGAGAAGAGAAGGTTTATTTTCTTTGACAAGGGATGTGAGAAGCTTTGAACTCGCTGTATGATGGGTTCGTGGTTTACTGCTTTGCTCGCTGAAACACCTGTCACCACTTATCCCGACGCGCTACATTTTAGTGGTCAGTCAAGTTAATTGAGGTTGGAACAAACATTGATTGGATGTGCAAAATGATTTCTGTGTCCATTAACTTTACGGACTGGCTTAGAGCTCAAAACCATGAGTGTAAACAACTCGTCGCACAATGATTATTAAAATATTCTTTTTGATTAAAATGTATGATGTTATTTCGCCCCATCATATAGACATCATATAAACACAGTTTAATAGCAAAACCTAAACCTAATTCATTAAAGAACTAGAGGGCACTCAGGGAGCACATACCTCCACCAAGGCGGACTACTGCTCAAATCATGACTCCGTCCCCCCAACCCGCAGACAAACCAACAAACGTTTCTACCATGTCGGCTTCCAAAGTTATTGACAAAATATACCTGTTGTTGTTATAGCGCCTATATGGATGGATGTGGACCCAAGGAATCCAGGGGAATAAAAAGAATAGGCCAAAACGTAAACAAAGTTATTATAGAGCTGCCATTAGGCTGACCTGTACCAAAATTGAATGGATTCTTCCCTGGATCGTGTCCAACCTGCCCACCAAGTTTCACTGAAATGCGTCAATAACTTTTTGAGATATCCTGCTAACAGACAGACAAACACGGAGGAAAAAAGATACAGATGGTACAGATACAGAACCCATCATTTGGTTCCATTCCCTAAGTTTGAACCTGTCCCGCACTACTTCTAAAGTCAGGAGTGAGTGTTAGGGTTTGGCTCTACGCTCAACACGTGATGGCCTAACCGTGGCTCCACAGGTCAGCACGGTTAGTCCAGAAAGCTGCAGAGACTAATTCTAAATTGCCTGTGTGAAAAAGGTTACCTCAACAAGGTCAAGCATCAGCATTATTTAAAATGTCACTGATACGATGAGGACACAGGCCTATGCTGTGTGTGTGTGTGTGTGTTGGCTCATGAGTGCTAGAGAAGAGCTATCATGCCCTGGCCTTAAAGTCACATTTAATTGGTGTATTCCCTCAAGTAAATAAAAAAGGTGACATTTTCTCTTTGGTGCCTGGACTGGAATGCTAAAAACCGTTGGGCCGGGGTCCCTGAAATGTCAAGGAGGAATAATTTCCACCACACACTCTGCCAGCTTTTATACCTTGCCCCCACTCTGCTCCGGGAGAGTCAGAAAGGTCATCAGCACGTTTGACTTATTTTATGTCAACATTTGGCTGAGAATCAATGTCAGCTTTCCGTGCTCAAAGATAAGTAGGCCGCCGCAACATTTTGCGTTAGTTTTGTCACATGAGTACGTCTGCGCTTGCCGTCGTACGTTACAGCTCAGATGTCGAATTTCTACCTCTGTCTTGCATCATCCCACGGTTAGGTATTGCACACTCACAGACACACACACACGCGCACAAATACACAGATACAGAAAGCCCCCCTGGCACAGTAAACAACTTTAAGCACCCTGGAAAACAAACGGATAAAAGCATGCCTTTGACATAAAAACATGACAATTTCCCTCTAAGAGCCTCTCAGAAAAAATCAAATCCTGAGAGAGAGAAAAGGGCTTTACTGACAAGGACAGACATCATTGACTAAATCCATGTTATTTATCATCTGGCAAAGCTTTGTGGCCGGCTTTAGGCCAATACGCAGGGAATTACCTGCTATAACATCAAAACACACTCATGTAGCCATTCTAGGCCTACAAGCATCTTAAACAGCAACAGCATATCCGTCCACTGGCTCGTAATGAAATGATTTCAAAGCCAGACTGCATTCTGGGATAAAACCAAGACTAGAAACGCACAAAGTAATCTCTGTCTCTGCATCCCTCTCCCTCTCTCTCTCTCGCTCTCTCTTTGTATTTAAGAGTGTGTGTAACAGCACATTTGACAATGCTAATCAAAGCCAGACTGATCAATTTTGATGCATTCAATGACAACAGATTTGTCAGCACTGGTTCACTTCAGTGTTTTTGATGTGAAAAGGCATTTCTCTCGTAAAGGGACTTAACATTCATCACGGCGTTGAAGCACCTCTCTTCTTAAACCCTTCCTTGTTTTAGGATTTATGACTTATAGTTATGTAGGCTGAAGCTTAAACTGGAGGCTTTCTCAACCTTTGATGTGAGTGTTGTGGAGGTTGATAATCTTTGTGGGTTGCAGTACTTTGGTAATAGTGTATACATGCAGCACACTCAATCCCCTTACCCAATACAAGAAGTGTTTTTTACATCAAAGCTGAATGGCCAGTGCTCCCGCGATGTGATAGATTCCTCAAAGCAATTTGGACTGCATGAGCGTGCATTTACACAGTCAGATTAGAGCGCAACAGTCGACCGAAGCATGGGAGGAATAAACAAGAGATTAAGCCAAGAAAAGTCAGTTCATGAAATTAAATTATGTCACTGCTAGCACAGAGCAACAAATGTTATCATATTACAAAAACAACATTTCATTGAAGATTTTTAGGAGGCAGACAAAGCGAAAACACAAACAACTGCTGACTGACTGAGACAAACTCCATCAACGCTGCAAGGCAATGCAAACAAACCAATTAGAGATGTCTTTTGCAGCAGAGCCTGAAATTTAAAAGCAATAAACAATCAGGCAGATAGACAGCCCCCAAAATTAGACACACACACTAGAGGTCTATTATCTGATCTCCCAGTTAACAAGCAAGTGCTTGATTAACAAACAAGGGGCTTAACGAGCTCTGATTGTTTAACGATGGGTTGCATTAGGGGGATGATTATTAGAATGTTGATTTATTCTCAACTGAAGGGGATGTCACGTTTCACTCAATTTCTAAAAATGACACTTCTAACAGGTGTGATGTGGTCGTCTTGGTCATAATGCTCACAAAAATTCAGAATTCAAACATAAGTGTCAATTCAAATGCACAATGCATGATCTAAAAGTGTTATCCCACCACTAAAATATGTGTCATCTCCAAATTGACTGACAGGTCGTGCGAAGGCCAAATTCTACTTTTCGTGTCTGCACTGCACCTGAAAGCACCGACTACACATGCGCAAGACTGTGGGAGGAGATTGACATGTGTGCAGGCAGAAGTGGAAGTAACAAGAGTAAAAGCAGCGATGTCAGCCGGCTGTTTCCACACTCTGCTGCTCTCCGGCTTCATGAAACACCGGCACACATTTTAATTCCTCCCTGTGGTCTTGTGGTCCTCCCAATAGGAAGATCTGATCATGGCGAAACTGTCCTCACAGTGGGACAGGACACCTGGAGCACATGCAAGTTAGGTCAAGTGGAAACTCTAAATTGCCCGAAGGTGTGTTTGTGTGTGCAATCGCCCTGTTAACGAACGCACCAGCCCACCAAAATGTAATATACACAGCACTGACTGTGCAGTCTGTGGACATGGTTCTGTCCGCAAATGTCCGTGTCTGTGACCATTTTGAAGTATAATTTGGTCTTAACACATGAACGTGTGTGTTCATGAGGCACTGTGCTATCAAATGCAATCCAAGACAACGACCCTGCAAACCTGTGGCGCTTATAACAGTCTGGTTTTGTTCACGTTGTGTCAGAGGGGTGTGGGTTAAATTTTCTACTAATGTTTAGGCCGTAATTAGTGGCGATGTTGTATTTGACTGCAATAGTATGAGTATATGCCCCACTCATGTAAATACACCAATGCACACAGAAGCAAACAGGCACTCTCTGATCGCCGTAACGTGCGCTTTCAACAAAACAAAGTGTTACCAGTGACATCAAATGAGTTAAAAGACACAAGGGGATTTTTTCCGGTCGTGAAGCTGCTGTGTTCTTTTCTTCTTTTGTTCTCCTGTTTACCATCAAACGGTCCAGTGACCACAGGACACTGTGGAGATGAGAGAAAGCGTGGAGAAACGCCTTCGGGCATTTCCACCACTCTCATCTCCTCAGTGAACGGCTGCCTTTTAGAGAGAGCCATGATCACTATGCTTGATGATTCAAAGAGCTCCAAGAATGCAAAGGATGGCAAATGCATTTGTTTACCCACTGTCCCGCCATATTAGGACACTTGACTGTGTAAGGTTTCAGAGTGTGTGAATCTGTGTGTGTGGAGAGGTTGGATGCCATTTCAGACCGCTGCTTTGTGACACAGCTACACCTTCAAAAATGTTTTAGTGTGGAAGTGTACTGAGTGAACTAGACGTTTGAAGTTTTGTCAGTAGTAGGAGGAGTAGACTGATTTCACTGCTACATGAGGGCTGTTTTCAGTCCATTGTTCCACTTTATAGAGTTTATTGCAACATAATTTTGTGATGAGAAGTAGTTGAGCTGTGCTAGATTTATGTTGCCAGTCACCACTAGAAATGTATCATTGACTCAATAATATAGGTAAAGTGCTCATCATGCCTTCCAAATGTCCTGTTGTCCGATGATCAATATACAATAAAATCTCCATCAATTTTAAATATATCTATTAAAAATGTCACTGAAGAAACACTGTGCTCTAGTGGCAGTGGCGCTGTTGTGTTTGTGTTATGCTGCGATCAAACATGATTTTCAGGCAGGAGGAAAAGTTGAAAACAACATTATTCAGATACATGAGTTCATTTTGTAATTTCTGAGATGATGTCAAACCAATGCATCGGGAGAGGAGGGGGAAAAAGTGACATATTGTAGGTTGCAGGAGTTATGCCTTACTGCTCTGCTGGTACAAATTCATCATGTTTGTGACAACTGGAGGATGATGTTTTTAATTGCTACAACCTTCAGTGGCACCGGAGCCTGGCCTTCAGGGACCAGGCGGTGAATGTCTGAATGCGTCTGTGTGTGCGCGCGTGTCTGTATGTATGTGTATCTTAATGCATGCAAGAGTGTGTTTGCTATGCGAGACGGCTCCGCTGCAATCAGCGTAATTGCAGAAGGGTTTGGGGTAAGGGACGCAGTGATGTTTAATTTGTAGCTACAGCGTGAGGACCTGAGTCAACTTATTGCTGTACCAGTGTCCTGCTCTTACCGTATATCTCACAAAAAGTCACATCTATCTCATATTGAATAGTATCTATTTTGTCAGATAACAAATGGAAGTTATAAATATATGAAAATACAATACAAATTACAAGTTTACATACCAAGTGTTTAATTCGATTAAATAAAGAGGTGTACCTGCCAGATTCACTATTCTTCTATACCACACAGCTTTCCCCTCCATACACATTAGGGCCCCTCACTAATGAAACTCACCACACACACACACACACACACATATAACCTGGCCCCTTTGCTAATGAACCCAACCTCGAACACATTTGCATCTTTCTAAATTAGCTTGATTATGTCAGGGTAATTAGCATAAGCGTATGGAAATTAAATTGGCTATAGTGGCGTGGTGGCTTCAAGGTGTTTTTCCATGTGATGTGTGGGTAATGGGCTGCATTTGATGATTTCTTACAAGATACGCGTGCATCTTGTGCAGTATGAGGCTAAGGTGTTTTCAGAGCCCAGAGGCTTCAAAGGGTTTGCAAACCTGATAGAAACCTAATTTAGTCCTATTGGAATTTATCTGAAGATATATTCAAAACAAATTGATTGGTTGAATAAAAATTTCAGGATGTTACCCAATAAAAAGCTGGGAAACCGAAGGTCAGTGCAGATATCTCAGCCTAAGTGGTACCATCGAGGTTATGTGTAGATCTGGGCAGTAGCTGCATTTTTGACTGTGCAGAAATTAGGTTATTATTGCTTCTGGTGCTCGGCAATAAACAAGTCCTCGCAATGAAACTCACAAGGTGGGGGAAATGCTCGATATCAGCCTCAAATGACTAAAATTCAAAGGTTTGACCATCAAATTTCACTGAATTAATTTGGTGTTTTGCGTTATGAAGCAGCGTGTGTCATGATGCCCTGTGGATCCACTCATCTAATAGGGGCCTCAAATCCCACATACACTAATAACCCAGCCATGGATTATTAATTAATATGTTCAAAGTACTCTCTCTGAGTCTAACCCCCGACCACCACCACAGCTAATGTGAACCTTGTGAACTTCTATTCTCAAACGTTCACAAAAGGCAGCGGGTGATTAAAGGGAACTGGTATTATTTTCTTTCATGTTTTCTATGAATTTTAAGTGCTCGCTATACTTTTTTTTTCTAATTAGCAGAATGTTTCTGATGCTTGCACACGTGCGGACATTTACACGGGACAATCAGGATTTTATGTCGTAAAAAATTGTATTGAAAGGCGTTTCAACCCGATCATACAAATGAGTGGGGCAGAATATTAGAAACACCTTTTAATACAATGCAGTTTTATATAACAGCACCATTAACTATGGCCACAACAATTACCACTGAGTTGAATCAACAGCTCTCTGACACAATGCCAACAAAAACTTTAAAAGTTATCAGCCTCACAAAGGTAGGATTTATAGCAAGGGTGTTATATTGGATTGTACAGGTGTATCTAATATAGTGGCCCTGCGCGTACATCCACAAGTATAGGGACTGGTTTAGAATATGCTCTGACACAACTCATGTAGGACTCTGTCTCCATTTCTTCTCCTACTTCCTCTGTTTCGGTGTAACAGGGAAGTGAAAATGGAATTGACCAATCCACATCATATGTACTGTATGGCTCTTCTGGATGCACATTTATTTCTTGGTTATGTTGCTCACTCCTGTGTCTTAATCTGCTTAAACGACTCAGACATTAAAACTGTCACATTGCCCTGCGTTGTTCTATATATGTGGTCAAGAGGGTGAGACACCCCGAGTACGACTTTCACTTGCATTAACCAGGGACTGTACACATTCAAAGGATTTACCTTTGGGAGTGGATACATTTTCATTAAAATATACATAAGAATAACTTAATGCATCCCTCATTGACTCTCTCTCTCTCACACTAATATACCATCTATTTCTATACATTGGGGTAATGATAACATTTATGAGCATGATGCTTTTTCACAGAGGAGCGCTATAGGTTATTGATGAGTCTCACTGTGTACCATTATTTATGAATGAAAAGAAGGCGCACAAGAAGAGAGAGCGAGAGATGAGAAGAAGGTATGGATGTTATAGCCGATCCCTTGAACTATATTTCATCAAAGCACATGGCTGGAGACACTGGTTGTCATAGACTGGGCTCTCAGGGCTTCCTTAACTCAATGTATACTTCTTTCATGGACTTTCTGATTGATTTGATGGTTAGAGAGGGGAGAGATGAGAGGAAAAGGAGAGCTACGAATGGAGAAAATGGCAAAAATTGATGATTCAGCTTTTTGAAAAACCCTCAAACTTACCAAAATCTGGAACTTATTTTAACCACTGCAGTCAAAATTCATCAGCTTCAGGTTTGGATTCCCAAATGGCAGCGTCAAGTTGCGTACATTAAATTTTTCATTTGTATAGAACCACATGTTTGCACGTCTTGCAATTTAGAGAATACGCAATGAAAAAGGAAGTCACAGATATTTGAAAAGATGGAAATGTCTGATTTCAGTCTCCTTCTGTCTCTGTGCCCTGTAGGAAAATAATTTAAAGTCCATTTTAATATCCCTCTGATTGCAAACAGCAATGAAGGAGAAATGAGATTGAATAGTGTCTCAGCTCAAATGCTTAACAGTTCTGCTGTTTCATCTTGAAGCTTTATAACTCACTGTGGGGCTGATAAGTGGAGTCTATATCTGCACTTAGAAGTCTTGTTCTATCTCGCTTTTGAACCAAGAGAAATGTAATTAACCACAGCCGAGTCATAGCTAATTGGAAAAAAAGTGGGAATTATTTTCATGTATTTCATTTCAATGTGGCTGCACATTAGATATGAAGTTAATCAGAATGTCTACTTGTTAATTCACTTTGATGAAAGGCAGAGGGGGAAAAGACAGACAGACAAGGGAAAAAAACGACTGACAAGAGAGGTCAAAAATCCAAGGAGGGGAGAGAAAAAAGAAAATCAGAAATGCTGTGAGAAAAGCAAAGCAAAGAGTAAAAGGAAGAAAAGTGGAGGTGTAGAAAAGACAGAGTTCTGAGGATTGAATCAACCCATCCTCCCACGAGATGGGTCACAGCGTTAATAGAGTCAGAATACATTCAAGGGCTAGAAGTCGGCATTTGAGCTGGGGCGCAGCAAAGTTGCACACAGTTGCGCGAAAGTAGATGTGAGAGAAAAATCTACGATGTAGTGGTGCCAGTATGGTACTACATCTTTCAAGTACAAGTACAAGCATATGTCTGGATATCACATTAGAAAAACAACTTAAACAAGCCATAAGTAAGACAGGCAACATACAGTAATTACTGTAACTGTACTGCTTGCTGACCCACTGTAATAGTAAAAACAGGCATACTGTATATAACAAAGTGAAGACATTTTTCCACAACCATGGACTACATCAACTTCAACAGAAAGCAATGTACAGTACAATAATGCACGAGCCACATTCAGCATATTTTGCCAGATGATGCAGGGCCAACCAGATGAATCACAAAGCTCTCAGTCTAGCCTGAGGACGAACCTCATTATGGTGTGCACGTTATCTAAAATGTCATCACGCACGCACTTTAAATGGCAGCACCATTTCCCCTCATGAACTCTTATCAGAGGTAGCTGCCTTTCCAAATGTGCTCTCCAGCACTTTAGAACGTGCCAAAGCTAGCTGGCTAGCCACACGCTACACACATTAGCATAAACGTTAATCTAACGTTAGCTAACATTTACTGTGACGGTTTTAGTCGTGGGAAAATATCAACGAGACAAATATACAAAAGAGTAGAGAAAGTAGGAGAAGAGGAGTGGAGTGGAGGGAGGCTTGAGGAAGCCATTTTGTTCCTTCAAAAACCACTCACAGCAGCACTTTTTCAACTCGATAGACCTTTTCCATGTGACATTGGAGGTCATGTTATATCTTGTCCCGGCACCATAATGGTAGGCGACCTCTGACTCCCATTGTATATTCCAGTCGTAGCTGTCGAAATCATGGTAATAATTCAGAACTGAGTCTCTAAAATGTCTGACGAGGAGGTGAGGCCAAACGGCAACCGTGTGACTTTCTTGAACTAACGGGTATCACTAGCAAAGCTCGTTATTGTGATCGTTTTTTTCCATAGTAACACAAGTAGTCGACATGATTGTAAGCAAATCATTTACCACTCTAGAACCAATGTCACAGAACATAAAATAAGGTAACAAGTGATATCTGCCTGGCATTTGACATCGTGACACAGGTGAAAATGGTCTGTAGGCGATACTCCAGCCTTACACCGTGACCACATTTTAACTGAAGAATGTCCTCAAAAACCTGAGATGTAGCGAAATGGATGGGTACAGGCTAAAAACGACACAAGGCCAGTTGCCAGCCATGTTGCTGAAAAAGTTGGTAGTCTTTCTGCCATTTCACTGCCATGGACGTTTTTGTTTTTTTAATTAATATTTTGTTTTGACTTCCCAAAATGTAAAAGATTTATTTTGTGCCATTTGTAGAAGCTGTTAACTTTAGCTGCCAGCTTCCACTAACCCAAAACAATAGACTATTACATCATATGTTCACCACCAAAGTAAAGCGTTAGATTACCATAAAAATACAAGTAAATATCTACATGAAACATAGCAGATATTCATCCATGGCAGATATTTTAACTTGTAATTGCGGGAAAACAACAGGTATGACAAGGAACATTGATGACTCAAAAACAGCAGTGTTATTAGTCACACCTGTGCTTTTCCTGCTGTAACCAGTGAAAATGTCTGCTTCAAAAACAAAGGCTGTGTAGAATAGTGAGTTGGAAATAAGTAAGACAGTTTAACACATGAAAACACAGGACACAAAGATGGCAGAACAAAATCAGACAGGCATTAATCAGCTTCCGTTTCTGAGAGTAGTTTCATTTAAGGTGAGAGAAGTCTTGATGAGTGCCACAGGAAGCTGGTCTATCTGCACCTCTTTCATCAAATATATCAGTGTAACACTTTCTTCAAGTACGCCGTCCCAACATATTCAATCCAAGAGCTTTGAAATACAGAAATCAAAATTCTTAAAACACCAGACTGGTTTATTTGGATATTGTGAAATTATTTTCTAATCAAAATCAAATATGCTGGCTTCATAAAGTCTGGTCATAAAGCTCTTGGATAGTATAGCTTTGTTCATTTCAAACAGAGCTATTCACAGCATCTGTGGTATGAATAAAGTATTTCTGAATAGGAGTGAGGAAATAACTATAATTACTGTAGCTGCCCTTTCATCCATTTCCCACAAGATTCTGATTCCATTTGGCACCCAAACAATGTTTATTTCATATGAGAATGTTCTTCACTTCTTGGTTTGCATGGTTTCACTGAGTCTAACCTCAGCAAAAAGACTTTGTCAATATCAACCGTGTTATTGTACCTTATGAATAAAGTCAAAGAATGCAGAGCTTTGAATAGCAGAGGTAATTAATGACTTCTCTCATCACTATGTATGTGCTCTTCAATAGCTAGAGGCTTTTAACTTCACAGAAACATCTCAGAATATAATGTGACATTCAGAACAGGAAAAGAAAAAATACTGTCCAGGTTTGTTCTTTTTCACATGAAGAAAGATCACATCCACAACCCAAGCAAAATTTAAACGGTACATGAAGGACATTTTAGTCTTACTCCTTGGTCATATCTCCTCCTCCCATTAACAACTCTTAGCTACTTAGGCCTCCAAACATTGACTTCAGACTTCATGTCTTGCTTTAAGAGTTCAAGAAAATGAACGCTGAAAAAGAAAAAGGGAAAATTAGAGTCTAATTGCTCTCAGTGGGGAGTAAACAGTTATTAACGTATGACAAGCAGCAGGCAGGGATTTCAAAGAGGGAGAGGAGGAGAAAGTTGGAAAAAGTAAGAGGTAGAATAAGTACAGAATTAAAGAGCGAGAGAGACACAACAATGCATGCAATTTTGGATTCTCAGCTCTAAAACAACTCTTTCATGTTCTTCCCTTTTCCACGGGTTTCTTATTTATCTGCCGATCCTCCGCCTCCTCAGAGGAGTCGCTCATATTTTTCACCCATCTCAGTTTCTCTCTCTTTTTCTCTCTCCTTTACATTTTTTTCTTCTTTGAATAATTTACTGCAGCAGGGGAGAGTGGAAGTGCGTTTATTTTGAGTGTGTTTGCGCTTTAAACAGAATGCTTAATGATTGCCGATGGGAGAGAGACTGCATTAATCCCATTTATGTTGGAGACCTTTTAGATGTACTGACACCCGTGGCAGACAGGCAGGGCCCTACCAGTGTGTTTATGTGTGTCTCTGTATGTGTGTGTTTCTGTGTGTGTGTGTATGGGGCAGGGGGTTCTTTCAACACATGCACACAAATGATTTCCCCATCACATCTCTGCAAAGCACCCTTATATCACTCTATCTGTCTATGTGCATGTACGTGTGTGTGTGTGTGTGTGTGTGAGTGAGAGAGAGAGAGTGAGGATCAAAATGCCAGCTCTGTGCACATACCTCCACCCCCGATCAAGGCGAGGCCTTTGGGGCATCCCTCCACTCGCTGCAGTTGATTTGCAAACCTCCTTATGAAATTCACATTTTTCAAAGTGGATGTATTTCATACTACTTCTGCATTTCCACAACTATGGAAAAACCTTTGAAAACTCTAACATTTACATTTGACCGAAGGAGGCACATGTCATTGAATATAATTGCAGATTTTAAAAATGTTTTTCTAAGCCTTTGCTTCAGACTGAGGCAGGAGAGAGTACTTGAAGATGGTTAATAGTACAAACAAAACCATTTCAAACACCTGAAAAAAGGGATTTTAGTGTCGATGACCCTTTGATTTTAGGAATCTCCCTAAAATCAAGACTGTGTTATTAGATAACAAGCACTTTTTTGATCAGATATTGAACTTACTAACTCATAAATCTAATATCCTCTCACTACAATCACAGACAAGCAGATGGTTTTAGATATACATTGGTATTTACATCAACAGTCTGACATCACCAGACATGAACTGAAATTAGTCTTTTGCAAACAAGCCTGAACCCAATCAAGCCCCGTGTGTGTGTGTGTGTTAGCTGTGATAGACGGCCTCTCACCCAATGGCCTCTTTAGAGAATTCATGAATGAACAAAACAATAAATTTAATGTCAAAACATCTAATTGAGCTCACAGAATTTTGCCTTAATAAAATTAAAGGTGCAGTCCTAAACTTCATCTACTGGACCTACTACTGTGCCCACTGAACACATGGCTCACAGGCTCTTGAAATTAATCAGTGTACCTAATTTATTAGTGCATCTGATGGCCTTTTTGCTCTTTGCTTTAATTATCACATGCCTAACATACTCCTCTTCATAATTAGTGCATAAGAACAAGGACAAATTCAGAGTTTAATCTCACTTAATAACCTTCTCCTGCCTGCCTTAGTATTATTTCCCCCTACTATTCCGCAGCTCCACAGCAGTATTTACCAGCAGCTCTGCAGGTCGTAAGGTCTGTGGAGTGCTCTTTGAATTTACTTCATATTAAATCTCATTCAGTGTTTGCCTCTGGTATTGCTTGATGAATTGGTGAACATATGGCACGTTCCTCAGCAGGTCAGCATATGGCAAAGCAGAATTTAGATTTAGTTTAGATTCAAAAAGGAAATGGAAAAGAAAACCCCCTTGCTTTTATTCTGCACACACCCCCCCACCTCCCTTCATCCATCTGTCGATTCCCATAGATGCTCAGAATGTGGACACAGAGGGAGAGAAAAAATAAGTGAAACGTCTGATGAAACCCACGATGCTGTGCTGGAGCCGATCGGCCTGCAATGTGTCCACTCTGTGTGTGTGAGTGTGGACACACTTCTGTTGTGTGAGGGTGAGTCTGTGTTTTGGTGCATTATATCTTTCTTCGTGTGATTTAGGTATCGAGCTATCAAGCCTCTGCCTGTCATTATACAGATATTATACACATATACATATTTCCATTGTCTGATTTTAATTTAGGGCGCTATTTTGAAACTTTTGTGAAGCTTTACTATGTAAACAATACACATAGATCCAGTTCTACTATCATTTTCATAAGTTATGTAACTTTGACAAAGTTCAACACAAACTCCCTATTATAGTATTAGAAATTAGGTACATAAATGCCCTCTTTCATACAGGGTTTTACTTAGAGGTTTTAAGGAAAACATGTTGTTTTAAGTGTAGCTGTATGTATGTGTACATTCCAGTTAGGTAAAATAGCACAAATTGTGGGAAATCCTCACATCCATAAATCCAATTCTGCTACCCTTCATTAAGCGCTGAAGCTTGTTGAATCTTATGAACCTGTATACAAATTCTACCTCTGCTGAATATGACTCATAGCACCTATTATTGTTTCAGAGCTTTGGTCCGAATTGTCCATCTTGGTCATGTGCATGGATTGACCTTCTGCAGTCTAAGCCATATGCAGTATTGGAGTTGCTAATAAGGTAATATTGGCGTTATGAAGATGACTCAAGGCTATGAATTGTATAACAAGCACAACCAAATTAATTATTAGTCAGTGGTTAAGAGCCCAATCCATATTTCAGCTGTAAATGACACCACAGCTGAAATATGCATTTTGAGATATTTATTTATGAAATTGCCTCAAAGGGTTGTGATGTAAGTGTGATGTGAAACATTTTATTACATTACTAATACCTATTAATTTATTAAAGCAGAATCATATTATAACCGTTCTGTAATACTTATTTTCTCCATCTCAGTTCGTAAGGATATTTTTTACTTTAACAGCTACAGCTGCGTTCTGTTCAGGTTTACACACATGAACAAGTAATATACAATATAATGTGTACAGTATGCAAGGTACTGTATATGTATATTTTTTGTTCAGATTGCTGCAGTACTTCAAGAAAATTGCTAATTACGTTAACGTTGTTATGATTCAGATTAAGGATTGACCCATAACGTTATGATTGCAGCATTACTTTTATACTTCGCTCCTACAACACATATATGTTCTTTTAACGTGTGACCCCCTACGCTGATTACTCACATACCCTGAAGAGTGATTATTTTAAATAGCCCAGATGCCTGTGTATGGCTGTGTGTGTGTGTGCGTGTGTTTATGCGCTCTGAAATCAACTTTATGCTAATCTTGTTCCACGCCTTGACAGTCTTAGTGAGCGGAGACATTATCATAACTAGCTAGTGCAGTGAACAGCAGGGGGTCTGTGTGTTTTGTGCTTGTCGGTGTGTGTGTGTGTATATGGTTGTATTTGAGCTTTTAAGAAGAGAACACCAGTCTTCTCCCTTCCCTCTGTCTTAGTTTAGAATTAGGCCTCTGACTGCCTGTGTAGTCTCATTTACACCTACAGAGGTGTGGAATCTGGGTGTGCACGCACTCTCTCTCTCTCTCTCACACACACACACACACACACACACACACAGCCCAGCATGTACCACACAGCATATGGTTGAGAAGAGGTGGATGAACAGTTCATTGCCCATTGAAGGGGAAAGTGGCTGAGGTGTGGCTCAGCAGACGTCTTGCTCTTGATGTGTCACAAGTCCCTGCAAAGCCTTCATCCTTACATATAATATCTATGATCCGCCCTCGTTACGTTTTGAATAAATGTATGCAACTGTCTATTACGGAATAATAACACAAACGCCAATATGTGCTTCAAGCCTGTGGCAGCAGATGTTGGTTTGTATTACTGTCAATTACTAAAAAAGGACTGTATATCCTGCTATTCTTTGATAATGTTCCATTGTTGTTGACATTTTGTCAGAGAGGTGTTGATGTAACTCAGTGGAATTGAAAGTTGTTTCTAATATTCGTTCATTCACGTGATTGGGTTGGACAAAATATTAGAAATGCCTCTCAATACCATGCAGTCTTATGTAACAGCACAATAGTAACCACTGAATTGAATAATGCAATGCAGAATAACGCAAAAGGAAACTCAATCTTTCTTTCTTTCTTTCTTTCTTTCTTTCTTTCTTTCTTTCTTTCTCTCTCCTAGCCTCTCACGTCTCACATTCGCTCTTGCTTGTTTGTTTACACCATGAAGCAGTATTCCCAGCAGGACAATTGTGGCAGGCGGGGTTGACGCACCACACACACCCACACAGTGACACACACATACATACGCAGACCCGCGTAGCTGCTGCTGGCACCATGCCATCCTGTCTGGGCCTGTCTATGTGTAGGGGGCTCGCTGTCTGCCCTCATCAGTGCCAACATGTCGCCTATATGTATGCGGCTCCAGGGGGACCCATGTTTTTGTGTGTGCATGTATTTATGTGTGTGTTCCCGTCTGTTTAGTCCTTTACCGAAAGCATACTCAGTGACCATGTGGGGACAACAATGCTTATTACACTGGTGACCCCAATCCCATTTAATATATGTGTGTACAGATTTTATGAGCACACATGCACACACACACACACACACACACACACACAAATACACAAGCATGTAAACAATTATACACACATGCAGTTAGACGGAAGTGTACATAAATACAGCAGCATACAGTAACTAATTAGAGTGCATGCAGAGATCTAATTAGATGCATTGATATTGGACAGTTACATCATTCCTGAGACCTCGCAAGCAGGAACATCTCTCATAGACACGAGCTGTGGTCTCTCGCTGAATGTTCATGTTAAGATCAAAGGTAACAGGACACAAAAAAAAGACTTCCTCTGAATATGCCTGTGATGAGTTGCAATGAAAGCCCTGGTCAGGTTTTTCAGAGGAGAAAATTGGATGAATACTTGCCAGTGCAGGGGCATGAAGCAAACAGGTGGTAACATCACCACTTAACCCTGCTTCACTCAGAACAAATCTCTGTTATCTAAATGGTTATGTTTCTTCTCCTTTTATTTCTCACTTGCACACAGACGTTTCGAGCCTTTTCTCAGCCGAACTTAAAGACAGATCCACATTTAACACAATCTTTTTTTTTGTTGTTATTTTTATGATTTCCCCGTATTTCTCTTGATTTGGAATGTCCGATTCCTCGTGCTCTTGCACTCCTCGTCACTGCTAACTCCACTGTTGGCCTGTGGGGTGCTGCCTCTATCACACATGGTGCCAGCTGCTTGTTTGTACCTGAATATGCTGTCTATAGGAGGTTCACACCCCATATACTGCCCCGTCTCCCCTCCAGTAGTGCTGCAGTACAGTGACAAGGATTAGACCCCAATCTCAAACACGGTGAATGGTGCTCACTGACGTGGATGACTGGGGATCAAGCCTGGGTGTTGGGCAAGAATTTCACCTCTGTATCACTGAATGTTTCTTTTAAAGTGTTAAAGTCTTTTTTTTTTTTTCCAAAAGTCACACATCTGCTGTCTAACTCCAAAGCCTTATACTGGTAATTGCCTTTCTCCCTTATCATGACTGTCATTTGCACAAAGCACTGACACGTTGGTCTTTGCTGGCATTTGCCGACAAGGCAGAAGGCCAGTGTCCTCCACACTCACGCACCTGAGCGCAGATGGACACACAGATACGCCTCAGATTGCAAGTGCACATGCTCACACCAGCTTGCACACAGGTAGATGAGAACACATGCGGACATGTAAAAAAAATTTAATTAAAAAAAAAAAGGCTTTTTCTGTCATGGTCTCTGTATGTATGTGTGTGTGTGTGTGTGTATGTGAGCGAGCGCAAGCGGGGTCTTCTTGTCCCCGAGGCAGCAGCGCAGCGAAGTATCGGAGTCGACAGTGAGCGTGCTCA